>ML789505.1:266798-278741 GCA_009831015.1 Picea engelmannii | reverse complement strand
TGGAATATGCAGGAGTGGATACTATATTTGGAAAGGGAACTTGCAAGATGGTATGAGGAGAAATGGTCTTGATGAGGGGAGTTCGGTGTGGAACTTTATACAAGTTATTGGGAAGAACTTATACTAATGGGTGTAATATTTTTTTTGTCCCTAATCAGAGAAATGAAGGAGACAAGACCAATATTGTCCCAGAAAAGAAGAGCATGTTGTGGCATCAAAGATTGGGGCATATTGGTGAAAAGGGCTTGCAAATACTACACGATAAAGGTATGGTTTAAGGTATGTATAATATAACACTGGATTTTGATTTATGTGAACATTTCATATATGGTAAATGTAATCGAGTAATATTCTCATCTCGTGCTACAAGAGAAAAGGGGATCTTAGAGTTGATACACAGTGATGTGTTTGGAGTTGTTCCTATTCCATCCCTAGCTAAATCTGTGTATTATGTTTCATTCATAAGTAATTTTTCAAGGAACACATGGATTTATTTTCTTAGAAAGAAATCTAAGGTATTTGATAAATTTAAAGAGTTTAAGTCTCTGGTAGAAAATCAGACAGGGAAGAAAATAAAGGTATTGAGAATAGATAATGGTGGAGAATTCTGTGGAAATGAATTCTTAGAATTCTGTAAGAAGTGTGGTGTATCAAGGAAGAAGACTACTCCATACACTCCGGAACAGAATGGAGTTCCAAAAAGGATGAACAAGAAACTAATGGAAAGAGCAATGAGCATGCTCAACGATGTTGGGTTAGGACAAGAATTCTGGGTAGAGGTAGTGTGTACAACATGTTACGTGGTCAATCGATCACCTTCATCAACATTGGATGATAAAACTCCACACGAGGTATGGTTTGGAAAGAAACCCCCTCTTCAACATCTTAGAGTGTTTGGTTGGGATGCTTATGTACGTGTTCCAAAGGAAAATAGAAGTAAGCTAGATAAAAAGGATGAAAAGTATCACTTTATTGGTTATAAAGATCATGTGAAAGGTTATAAGCTTTAGAACCCAAAAACCAAGAAAACTCTTTATAGTCGAGATGTTGTTTTTAGAGAGGTAAAAGATGTGTCCAAACAGGAATTCCTACCAACACAAGACGAACCTAAGAAAATAGAGCTTGACTTGGATGATGCAAAATCTGAAACATCTGAAGAGGAAGAAAAAGAAGAAGAAGAAGAAGAAGAAGAAGAACCTCATACCCCAGTATTGGGGAGATCAATGAGAGATATAAGGTAACAAGAAAGGTATAGTCCACTTGATTTCCATTCCAATTTTTCTTTATCTATTACTGATGATGATCCCGGAACTGTCAGGGAAGCAGTGAATTCAGAGGATAGTAAACTTTGGAAGAAGGCCATGGTTGAAGAAATGGATGCCTCGGATAAGAATGAGGCATGGGATATAGTTGAGTTTCTAGCTGGAAGAAAATCGGTTGGTAGAAAATGGTTGTTCAAGAAGAATTTTAATGCACAAGGTAAAGTGGAGAAATACAAAGCTCGGTTAGTAGAAAAAGGTTTTTCCCAGGTAGAGGGAATTGAATTTGGTGATATTTTTTTATCCTATTGCTAATTTAACTTCTATTAGATTTATTTTATCTATTGCTACTTCTTTTGATCTTGAAGTGGAACATATGGATGTGAAGACATCATTCCTACACGGGGATATGGAAGAAGAAGTCTACATGAAGTAGCCATAAGAATTTATAGTGAAGGGAAACAAAGAGATGGTTTGGAAGCTAAGGAAGTCACTATATTGTCTAAAGTAATCACCTAGGATGTGGTACAAAAATTTTGACACATACATCCTAGGATTGGGATTTGTAAGGAGGGTTGATCACTATGTATATTCTAAGAAGGTTGGTAATCACTTCATTTATGTAGTGTTGTATGTTGATGACATGTTGTTGGTAGGAAATAACATGAATGTTATTAAGGAGGTGAAATCACAACTATCGTCCAAATTTGACATGAAGGAACTTGGTCATGCTAAATTCATTATGGGAATGGAAATTAAAAGAGATCTTGAAAACATGAAACTCTGGTTGAATCTGAGAAAATATGTTGCGACGATATTGCAGAGGTTTAATATGCATGGAAGTAAAAAAGTCAAGGTTCCTATTCCTATATGTGTAAATTTATCTTCAGATCAATGAGCCAAGACACAGGAAGAAGAAGAGGACATTTCCCAGGTTCCATATGTCAGTGCAGTTGGCAGTTTCATCTATGCAATTGTCTGTACTAGGTGAGGCATTAAACATGAAGTGGGAGTTTTGAGCAGGTATATGTGAAAACTAGGGAAGGATCATTGGGTATCAGTAAAGAGGGTCTTCAGGTATCTTCCTGGTACTCCCATTTATGGATTGTGCTATCAAGGAAGGCCGATAATTGCTAAAGTGTTGGACATACATGGATTTGTTGATGTAGACTAGGATGGAGATCTAGATGGAAGAAGGTGTACAAGTGCATATGTGTTTAACCTATTTGGAGGAGAAATTAGTTGGATGAGGAAAAGACGGATTGTAGTGGCACTCTCAACTACAGAAGTTGAATACATGGTAGCCAGTTATGCAAGCAAGGAAACAATATGGTTACAAAGATTTTGTTTAGGTATTGGGTTGGTACAATAAGCAGTGAGATTATATTGTGAGAGTTAGAGTGCAATATTCCTGGAAAAGAACCCATATTATCATTCGAAGACAAAGCATATTGATGTTCAATATCACTTTGTGAGAGACATGGTTGAGGAAAATAACGTGTTGCTCGAAAAGGTGGACACTTTGAAGAATGTTGCAGATTCATTAAAAAATCCTGTGAGCACATAAAAGTTCTCTTAGTGTACACTAAAAATGGGTATTGTTTCCTTGGATTGTTGATTATATAATCCCTTCGACCTTGGATGCAAAGAAAACAACAAGTGGGAGAATGTTGGGTATGTGTTATATTCTTTGCATGTGTGTTTGTGGGTTCGCCAGATATGACCGCTGCGTCTGATGATCCCTTTAGTAGTGATTTTTGTCTCATGTGCATTGGGTGCTTTCCTTGGGGGGGGGGAGGGGGGAGTATGCCTCCCCCTGTTTACGCGCAATTCCCCAAACTTTTTTTGGGGGTAGGTTTTGCTATTTTTTAGCGATTTTGTAAATTAATAAGGGAATAATGGATTGGGGTTTTGGTATCTACGAAATACCTAAAAAAATTGTATATATATTGTATGGTGAATGGTGAAATTCAATATAATGAATATAAGAAAGGTTTTCTTGGTTGAGGGTTTCTGGTATAAAATCTCTATGTACTCTGTGTATGAGCCATTGATTAATTTCTGTTTCTCTTAAGAATCTATATGCATTGCTTTACTTCACAGGTTTAAAAATTGCATATAATAATGTGTGGGTGTGCGCACTAGAGTTTGGAATTTTAAAATAGTCCAAGAAATCCGAGGGAAATATTCTTACAAAATGGTGCAAAGTTTTCATGTAGTCGTTGTATGAAATCATCTAACAAATACCAATTTCTTGAGTGGTTTACATAACTTTAAGTGAACAGAGAATGTAAAATTCATTGTAGAAGATTAAAAGCATGGAAGATCCATGGAGGACTTACATTCCTCATGATGAATTTGGGGATCTGTATGTTGGGTTGGTTGTTGATGGTATCGAATCCAAGGAAAATAATAGGAACTTGGTAGAAATTGTAAAACTACTGGAGGCTTGATAGAAATATTATTACAGTGAGGAACTTGGTATAAGTATTGTGACTATCATCCTTATTCAATTTTTGTATCATTATAATAATTCAAATAAATATTATGATTATTAAATATTATCTTTTTGAAGACAAAAACAAAAAAGCTTGAATCAAATTCCTCTATGAATAACTTCTTTGTGTGATAAATACTATTATAAAATACTTTTCCATTTAAATAAATATATTTTTAAATAACCATATTTTTAAATAGAGGTTTAGAATTAAATACAAAAATATAAAGTTTTAACAAGCATGCATTTGGACAAACATTTAGTTAAATAGTAATCTTGTTAAATATTGTGTTTTTAAATCTAATGAACTTAAAAACAATAAAGAAAATTTATATTAAATTAAAAAAAAATTATATCAAGTTCATAGAAATTCCATAATTAAATAATAAATAAAATCTACATTAATAATTACAAGGATATAAATTAAATTTAATAATAATTACAAGAATATTAATTAAATTTAATATTAATAAACAATAAGAAAAATATTCAATTATTAATCAAACTTACTAGTACTAAAAAAACATGTGAAGATAATAAACTTAATCTATATTATTTAAGAAGTATTAATAACTCAAACAAATATTACCTCATCCCTTCCTCAATACCAAAGTCAAATCTTATTAAAAAAAGATTTTAATATGCAAACATGGTATTTCAAGAGATCGAAAAACATCTCCTTAATATGCAAACATGGTATTTCATTAAACCAGGAAACCAAAAAACATCTCCTTACATAGCTACTTTGCGATATATTATACCCCATTCAATCTAAAATAAATAATTATGGGATCTAAAATAATTTTAAATTCGACGGTACACTACCAATTTCTCACCATTGATAAACAAGGTCTCACCATTAATAAATAGCTACTTTGCGATATACTATACCCTATTCAATCTAAAATAAATAATTATGGGATCTAAAATAATTTTAAATTCGACGGTACACTACCAATTTCTCACCATTGATAAACAAGGTCTCACCATTAATAAACAAGGTAACAAAATCACATTTGATCATTCTCAAGAACAATAAAACCAACCGCTTAACACCTCATTCTCAAGAACAATAAAACCAACCCCTTAACTCCTCATAAGTCAAACTTGATAACATATGACTTTCATTGGACAATGTGAAAGATGTGAGATTGATAGAGCAACCATAACCAAAAGTAGTAATTGAGATTAAGCAACTCTCAGATCTCAAGAAGTACAATTATACCAATGACAACAATGGCTTGTTTTTTTTTTCTATATGGAGCTCGTTCAGATGTCTGCCTAATAATTAATTTAACTTAAAACATGGATGACAAAGACGTAATTGATTAGTAAGAAGTTATATAAAGATAACAGTGCCGACATCCTTTTGCTATCGGTAACCCTAGATAACAGGAACCCTAGAAATTTTTACTTCCTTTTGCTATCGGTAAGGTACCCGAGAACTTTTTACTTTGCAATGGCAGTGGCAAGTAGGAAGACATGGAGGCTGCACGATGAGAAGGGAAAATTTAAAATTCCCGATTTGAATCTTCCTGCACCGACAGAGGAGTCAGAGCTCCACAGGGAAGGCAAACGAAAAATTTCTGTTGTAACTCAAACTCCACCAACAAAAGAGAAGGAGGTCGAGAGTCACAAGTACCAGATTTTTCGTGATTTAAGTCTTCCTTCTCCAGTGAATAAAGAGATCGACAAACGAACTATCGAAGAGAAAATGTTGGCGAGTAGCTTTAGTTATGGTCCTCGTTGTGGAGGAATAAAATTGTTACTGAAGAACTAAGATGATGTTGTACAAGCACTGTTTTTGTTGTTGTGCAAGCGCAAGCGCTGATTTTGCAGTTCAGAAGTGTTTTTTGATGTTGTAAGATGCACGATCTAAGCAATATATTTCATTACTTTTACTAATGAATATTGCATATAATATAGAGTCGTTTCACTTACAAAATTATTAAATCGTTGAAGTCATTTCCATTCCGGATTCGTTATGTAGGGTTAAAATCTTTTAGTGTTTTTGTATTAAGCATATGATTATTTAACAGTGTTCGATCTTGGCCATAATGATTATTTTCCCTCTAAAAGAACATAGATTTTGAAAGTTTACATAGTTTTTTTTTATTAGGAAGGGATCTCAATGGATCGCATTCCTTCAACTTGCCTCGCCGGGGATGGGAATGTCGCGTCGATGGCCCATACGATACCCCATGTTCTCCCTCGATCAAATGAGAGAAACAAGGGCCAAAGAAATGAGTGAGTAAGAAGAATAGGTAGAAAGCAGTGCCGGTAAACCCTGTAGCAGTCAGGTAAGGTCCTGTGCCGGCCGGACTGACAAAAAAGAACAACTTTTAAGGCGGTAAGGTCTTGAGATCAGGGCTTGAGATATGGAACTGATCTACATCAATTGATACTGTTCATTCTTTATATATGTAATCACTAGATTTTCCCGCTCTAAGAATTTGACATAGTCTCTGGGACAAGGAAAGACTACTAGGAGGTGTACTTTGAAGGACAAGAAGCAACCCAAATGGCATGACCAAGAATTAATAGTGCCCAAAGTGACAACGGAAAGCAGTTTTGCCTCCCTACTAGTTTCCTCTTTCATAGAATTCGCAATGGGTCTGACATAGATTCACAAATTAGCGGTTCATAAGTCAATTTCCTGTGCTTGGGTAGGTAGGTCCTTTTTGAGTTGTCTGAGGTCTAGGCGGCGGCATCTTGTCAAGTAGTGGGATGAGGGTTCGGAAACAACTCCACTAGTTCTGGATTGGGCAATAAGCTCTTAGTCATGGATTTCTGGGGATAGGCATAACTCATATCGTGTTTCATTACGAATATCTTGCCCGTTTACAAGGTATTTTTGATGAGATATGGAACCTAAGTAAAATTTCTAACTTGGCACCCAGACTAAAAAACTTGTAACATTTTTGTCCATAGAAATTATCTTCCACCACCTCATCCAACCTCGGACTTCTCCAAATCTCCTGACCCTGAAAGTGATCTAGAAAGTAGTTCACTAATTAGTTCTTTACCATCATAAAACCACTAACAAGCAAAAAAAACCCTACCTATCTTAGCCTGTGCCCAGAGCTCGCATCCTGCCGTAAACCTAACCCGAACGCTCCCACAAGAGGTGGAATTTCTCTCAAAGAAGGCACTCAAGGAACATGCAGGCACACTGTCTTATTTTCTTTGGGAAAATGGGACCAAAATTCAACACACAAATCTTAACTTTTTTTAACCATCTCCGGCTTAGGGGAAAAATGAATAGTAGAATTTTGTATTTCTGTCTTTGATATCCAAGATTTATCCTTTTCTCTTTTTTCTGTAGGTATCTTTGAGTTTAGGTATGGACTGTTATCGTTATTCTTTTGAATGGTTTACTAATTTTTTTTGTATTGAGGCTCGCATGAGAGCTTGTCAAGAAACATTTTGTTATGTAAATGAATTTATACTCTAATATAAATTTGAGTCAATTTTCTATTTGAAAGAAAAAAAAAACCTTACAAGATTTTAAATAAAGAAGTACAAATTTTCATCTTATTAATGTTTAGACACAGTATTTTTGTTTTTTAAATTACAAATCAATTTAAAGTCACCAAAACATTTTGAAGCCTATTTTATTTAATAAAATTGAAGCCTAAAGTGTTTGGATGTGGTATTGGTGTCGAGTGAGGTCATCTTGTCAAAATCTTTAACGATTTCTAGGTGATGTATACTAATGATTCTCGATAGAGTTTGGATCGATTAGAGTCAACATCTATAGTGTATTTAAAACATTGTTTTGATATTTCATCCATGGTATTTGAAGATAAATTTCAAATGTTTCATAAAAAAATAAGTCCATTAATCGGGATCCTAATGGTTAAGAACACGTGTTTCCTCTTATGATGTTGTAGGTTCAAATATAGAGCGGGGTAGGGTATGTACACCTCTGTAGACTTTAGAAACTAAATTTTTGTTCAAAGGAGGATCCCTTGTACCATAAATAAGTGTGTCTCATACACCAATTTGGTGTCTCACTTGGTTGTCACCTTAAAATTAAATTATTATTATTATTACAAAAGTGGGCTTTCTAGATTGTAGGAAATGGAGGAAATGGATGTGGTGTTAAGTTTATGGGGCAGAGTCTGTTGAATTGGAATATTGAAGTGATGGGAAAAGGAAATGTAATACTATTGAAAAGTCATTATTAAAGTAGATTCTCATCTTCAAATAATTATTTAATTGCACCATTTTTAAACAAATTAAAAAAAGATGGAATGGTTGAGGTAGTAGAAATTAAAAGATATTAATTAAGATTAATATACCAAGATATTAAGTGCTTATAAGTAATATTAATGAATGTATTTATTACTTCTAATTATAGTTAAAATCATCACCATAACTCACTTCAACAATTATGTGATCTTCATGTTTTCATGAAAGAAGAGATGCACAATTTCTAGTTGAATATTCAAGAGATTTCAATGTCTTTCCCATTTCTCCATCACATATAACATCTAAATTTTTTACAAAATTAATCATATAAATATAGAGTACACCAACATAGATTAGTCTAAACATAAGAGATTTGAATTTCAATTTTCTTTTTATTCCTCTTAAAACATGATAGAAGGAAATATTAATGTCAATTAGAATATTGTCATCAAACCACCACTATATCAGTGGGGCTAATGTTTAAGAACATGTGTTTCATATTAAGAGATAGCAAGTTCTAATCCATCAGAGGGTAGGATATGTATACCTTCATAGACTTTAACAATTAATCCTTGTGAGGAGGGGGTCCTTTGTCCTACAAACAAGGGGGTCTCATACACCAATTTAGTGTCTAACTTGATCATGACCTTCAAATTAGATTATTATTACTTAAATTAAATCAATTTTATAAAATAAACAATTCATTAAATTTAAATTATTTTACCATGACTCCATATGTGTGAACTTTTAGCCCGCGATTTATTAAGAAGCAACACATTTGCACGTCATGGCCATGGTTGAAATTTCATCGTTGTCTCCTACAAGAGACAACAAAATCGAGATAATGTATTTATGACAAGGGGTGGTAGGTAAGGAGATAAATGAAAAGTTTATAAATGAATGTTGATGTCAATTTTTATCCATTTTAGAGGTTTTTTTTGCTTTAAACAATTGAAAAATATTTAAATAAAGGTATTTTTTAAGTATACCGGGTTAGATTTACTATCGATTTTTTTTTGTTTTTTTATGGTATCTCTATTTTAATACTCATGAGCGACATTTATTTTACTTGATCTTTAAACACCACTGGAAACTTTCATGCTGGAAGCAATGGAATGTAGGGTTGGATTTTAAATTTGGGAGAAGACTTTAGTGGTGGTTCTTTTCTTGTATGTTGATGTGTTCTTATTTATTTGTTTTTCATATGATAAGCATTTTTAGTTCCTTCAATACAACAAAAAAATTTCCATGTGGAAAATTGTTCCATTAAATGTAATCGAGATAAAGTGTATACAATCGTGTTTTGTTAGATAACTTGAGGGACCTGAAATAACTATAAAAGTTACTCTTCAAGCCATTGATGGATTCTTTGGTGTGAAAGTTGTGTAGAAGTGGAGGCACCTTGAGAAAAATTATAATTACTAGGTAGGGAGGAGGCATCTAATGCTCGCTACATCTATAGAAATAGGTACATCCTTGCAAAAATGGGATCACCAACTAGAATTTTTACCATAAACTTCAATATTGAACAATTAGTTTCTTATCAAAACTTCATTGTTGAAGGTCACAATTTTAGACGTAACGTCTTTTGAAGAGTAATATGTAAACTTAAAACGTCAAAAAAAAATTGTTTGATGGATTAAGATGGGCGTTGTCTAACTGTTCTACGAAATGGATTTTTAATCTCACGACATAAATCTACACGAAATCATAATTTTTTGTTATTTAAAATCTATTTCTAAATGCAGAAATCGATTCAACATGTTTAAAAAACACTAGAACATTCTGATTTCACATAAATAATCACTCAAATCTACAAATGTAACCATTTCTTGCCAAATTAAACAAAAAAAAAAAAAAAAAAAAATCATTTCTCATAACATTTAATGACGATAATAACTATATATATTTTCATGTATATCAATGTTCATTAATGACGATATATTCTCATATATATCTGCAGATATGACCACAGTGCTAAATGAGGCTTACGAGACTTCATAATCCACGTCTCGCTGAGACATCTTTGACCACAGACACATGACTTCAAATAAACTTAAATTCTGATAGGATCGATAACATGTAACGTTAATAATGGTAAACTTAAATTCTGATAGGATCGATAACATGTAACGTTAATAATGGTAATAACAAATGGAGGAAGAATGAATGAAATTCTTCTTTTCAATGAAGGTTCCAGCTATTCTTATGGTGATGCTTAGGTTGAAGATTTTCTTATTGGGAAATGCTGGTTACGCATATGGCCTATTTTTAGCGGTCTGGCCACAGAAATTCATTTTAAAAAATATACTTGGTAATTAATAGTAACGTTTTAAATTATTTAAATTAATTATAAAATTTTATTAGTTAGTATTTATTTTTAGAATGAATGTTTTTTAATTATATATATATATATATATATATATATATATATATATATAGATATATAGATAACTTTTTATATTTTATAATTATAAATATTTTAAATAAATATTTCAAAATAAAATGGGTTTAATAAGATTTATTTAAGAAGATTAAAGATATCTTTTTGTTATAGTTAATTTAAAGAAAACAATTAACAATGTTAAAATACAAAAAGATATTTTATGATTTACACAGTAAAATTGATTGGAAAAATCCTAGCATGCACTATGATGAAAGAGCTTGCTATCTTTATAATATATAGAGGGTAGAAAAAAAAAATTATTTAAAAAGAAATTATAAATTTTCAAAATCTTTATAATATCAATTTACATAACTTCTCGAGTTATCAAAACTAAGGAGATTTAAGAGAATTTCATTTTTATCATTTTCTTGTTAAGGTTTGTGATACCAATTTGACCATTTAAAACTTTATCAATTTTTTTGCTCAATGTACCATATATCAGATTTAGCTATTCGATATTAAAACAGTCTACTAGGACTAATAAGAAATTAATTGTAAGATAGGGTTGGGACATGATTGTTCTCCTTCCTTCCTCTTTTTGACAATTATATTTATAAGTTAGAAGAGATGAGTTATTATATGCACTTGATATTTTTGTTTTAGAAACAATTCACTTCTTTTAGCTAGGAGTCCCATTGAAATGTTCATGAATGAATTAGCTTGATACACAACAAACCCCAACACCATCAACCTCCTAACAAAGTTTAGTACCTAAACCCATGACATTGCAATGGAATGGACTTAAGTGGCATGTATAAATCAACAAAATGTTCATGCCAATGCCTCCACATAGAAGGATTATGTGTCAATCAGGTCACCGTAGCCCCTAACTCCTCCCACAAGGAAAATAATGTCCCAGTTTTTTGTTCCTTCTCACTAGAGAAGGAGACATAGGGATCACACCCTCCCTCTTATGTTGTAACTAAATAGGGGGAAATGATCACATGGTCTACTCAAAATTCAAGTTATAGTGTTAGTGTTCTTTTACAATGTATCCAACTAGTGTTAGTCGTATACTCGTGTAGGCATCCTTATCGTCCAAGGTGTGACACATACCTCTTTGTGAATAATAGACCCCTTCCATTGTTATATAGTAGACATTGTCTTGTATTTAATTACAAGAAATCTAACAAATCACTTTCATTTTGTCTTGTATAAACTTTTTTGTTTTTTACGATGTCTTTTTTTCCTAAGATATTCTTTTAAATATATCATGGTATCAAAAAATTCTATGAAAATAGCTTCTCATTTTTTTTGAGAGATATTTTCAATCTATCTGAACTTCAAGATCTAGATCATATCTTCAAGATCTAGGTCAGATAAAATAGAAGAGGAGAAAGTCGATCTATGTTCCTTTATTGTCCTAGATAGTGCCATTGTTTATCTTCATATCAATTAAGATAACCTCCTCTACATACAACATTAAGGATTGAGTGTCCAAATTTATGAATTTACTCAACCAATTTCGATGCTTTTTTCTAAGTGATGTAGATATCAAGCTCCCCATTCATCAATTCTCTATCTCATTCCTTTTGTATTTTCACATA
>ML789505.1:229400-265733 GCA_009831015.1 Picea engelmannii | reverse complement strand
TTTTTTATGCCATATTTTGGCATGTTGAATCCAAATGTTGGTTGAAACTAGAAACTTTGAATGAAGTCATGCTAAAATATATCATTCAAGTACCCAAACCTTCCTCATCTTCCTCATATAGTAAAGGGCATGATTTGTCTACTTAATATTTATATGCATCTTCTGACAAATATATACTTCATTGTGTTGCATCACATCATATTAGTCATTCTCATGAGTTTCTACCTTCCACACATAATTGTAGGATTTAACATGTCACAATGAGAGTCTCTACAAAAATTCATGTCTTAGGATAATGAACCATGTAGTTATATGTTGGGTGCATGAATGATATTGTCTTTGTTCTTGAAATCTCTACCAATCTACTTTATATTTATCATATTTTGCATTTTGGTAATAGTAAAACAATAGAGTTTTTTCATGATGATGTAACCATTCAAGAACTAGAGAATCTAGATATTAATGTTCCTTCTTGAAGATGTTATCATAGCTCTCAATTGTATAGGTTTACTTTGTTTTAGCCTTCCTTTCATTCCATTTTAATTTCACATGTTGATTATTTTTGTATAATTTGTCATGAAAGATTTGGTCATCTAAGCTATATGTATTTGAAGTAGTTGGAATCACAAAATTTGGTTATTGGTCTTCATAAATATTATTTCACTAGTGGAGTTTATCAGGTTTTGGTCTTGGAAAAAAAATAAAGATTTATGTCCTAACGTTAAGTTCCTGTATGTGCACCACTTGAGTCGGTACATAGTGATCTCATGCCATTTCTAACTCATTCATTTTTATGGGCTCATTATTCACTCGCTTTTATTTATTAATTCTCGCATTTCTCTTGGTTGTAATTAGTTTAATCATAATGGTGAAGTTTTTGCTACTTTTAACACCTTCAAGTATTTTGTTGAGAAGCATACCTATCTTTTTGTCAAGAAACCATGCATTGATAATGGGGTGGAGTATATCAATTAGGCCTTCAAGGATATTTTTGTAGAGAACATGGAATTCGACATTAACACTCTATTCGCTAAATCCCTTAGTAAAATGTTGTTATTTAAAGAAAGAATTGGACACTGAAAGAGATGGAAAACTACATAATTTTGTCCAAGAACATGGAACCTTGTTTCTAGGATGAAGTAATCAATTGTTCCAATTACATTGAAAGTCGTATGCCTTCTAAGGATGTGTTGCATATTACTTCAAATGAATCTTGGAGCCATGTTCAACCCAGTGTCTCTTCTTTTAGAGTATTTGGTAGTTAAACGTGGGTCTGAAGTCTAGATGAAATATGTAAAGCTATGGAGAGGAAGAGACAATGATGCAGGAGCATCCACACCTCACCAAGCGAGCCAAAAAACTTCTTTTTGAATTTTACCTTGATATTTGTTGCGCCAAGCATTAATGAGTTGATGTAATGAAGTGCACTTGTATTGTATTATAGATAGGAAGGTATTTAATAGTTTTAATGCTGTTAGATAGGAATTTATTGTAGATTTGATAGTTTCAGATTTCGAGAGGGCAAACGGAATATAGCCACCCTCCTTTGTATTATTATTGATTCTCATTCAGAATCATAGAGAACAGGGAGAGCAGAGGAGAGAGCTTGTGCAGAACACCCATGTACAGATTGGATTAATAGAAGAAAGTCTCTGATTCAACTTCATGGTTTGTGTGTTGTCTCTCTGTGTTGGTATTATGCTCATGTGGGTTTGTTTTCTATCATGCGTTTGCTTTGATATGCTGCGTATGTGATTTCATAGTTGATTTGAAATCCGAGAGAAGAAGAGGAGAATGAGTTCAATTGTTTCTCTGTTTGAGCCAGGAGGTTCCCGCATAGAGTGCAGTTGAATTCCTCCGCATAGAGTGCATTGAGGAGGCCATACTGTTAAACTCTTATTCTCATCTGCCCAGAAGTTCTTTTGGGTTGATTAAGTCATGCATGAGAACTGCAGGCTGAGATAGAAGTCTCAGCAGTTGTCTGAGTAAAGGGAGACAGGGACTTCCGTTGCAGGAAGCGCACAAAGTCTGGAAGAGTTCCACACTGTGAGAATTGTTGAGGTTCGAGCGTGAACAAAGTGCTCGAAAGATCTATGAAGGAGTCAGAGGAATTATCTCAGGAGGGATAGTTCCTCGTGCATATTCTGGTGACAGGCCTGGGTGAGATTCGAACCAAGAAAAGCTGTGGAGCGGAAGGAAATCCTCTAGAAGGAGAATCAATGGTCAGGATTCGTGTGAGGAAATCACGAAATCTTGCCAATCGTTGGATCGTGGATAAGTTGTGCAAAGCTTAGTCCTTTGGTGCAGGAGGTAAGGACCAACGCCCATTGGGGTTCGGCGTTCAGCATTCAGCGAGGCAAGAGTTCCTTACCCTTTGAAATCGCGAGTAGTGATTTCTCGATTTAATGGGAACCGTCGATCAGAGAAGGGACAGGTGGCGCGAGATCCCGGAAGGTCGGGATTCGGCGTTCGAGGTTTTCGACATTAGTGAAAAATTGCATCATGGATACGCGATCCGCGAAATCCCAAGGTGACATGGCAGCGTGGGACCACGAGACTAGTGGAGTACAGGTGGCGCAGTCACGGGGAATCGGCACCTCGGTACTCGGGGTTTGAAAATACAAAGAGTTGATATCGCGAGTAGCAATATCTCGAGAGGGAAATCCCAGAAGGAGGTAGAAGTGTTGACCTTTGAATATCGGGGTTCGGGGTTTTGATTTGTCTATGAACTTTGCTCACGGGGATCGCGAATTCCCGAATCGTGATTTTCCTGATTTGTGCCAGTGGGGAGATTGTCGAAGGAGTGCCTTGTGGGTGACGAAGAGTCCTGAAACGGGATTAGAAGAGTAAGACAACTCTTCGGGCCTGTGTGAAAGAGGTCCTGGTGAGAGCAGTTGTTCGCCAAGGAGCAATAGCCATCAAGTGGTATCAAAGCTTGGAGTCTTTGTTGTCTGTAGCAGGGACAAAGATTCACCATGCCGCCGAGAAGGGAGAGGCAATCACCTGATCATGAGGAAAAGGATGCCCGAAGAAGGGGTAGACTTGTAGGAAATGCTGAGATGGAATTCCAGATGCGAGATCTCCGAGCCAGGCTCGAGGAGATGGAGACAGCGCAGAGACATGGAGTTGGTGCAGGAGAGTTCAGCGATTCCGAGGTGGAAGAGGAAGTTGGACATGAGGTAGAAGAGGTCTCAGCAGAGCATGCATTGACCGAACGGTTGATCAGAGCCATCTCCAGGATGAGCTCGAAGACAAAGATGGACATTTCCGTCTATGAGGGGAGTCTAAATGCGGAAGAGTTGTTGGATTGGATCCGAGCACTCGACACCTACTTCGATTACGAAGATATCGAAGATGACAAGAAGGTAAGGCATGTTGTTACTAAATTGAAAGGACATGCAGCCTTATGGTGGGATGAGTTGTAGGGTGACAGGCGCTACAAAGGAAAAGATAAAATCAAGAACTGGGACAGGATGATTGCTAAGATGAAAGAGAAGTTCATCCCGAGAGACTACCAGATCACTCTATTCAGGCGAATGCAGAACCTGAGATAGAAGATGATGACGGTGAAAGAGTACACCAAGGAGTTTTACAGGCTCAACATTCGAGCTGGTCATCGAGAAAGTGATGATGAAAAGGTGGCGAGATACCTGAATGGGCTGAGGTATGACATTCAGGATGAATTGAGCATGGTTACCATCCAAACAGTTGAGCATGCGTACCATATGGCTCTAAAAGCCAAAGAGAAGCTGAGCCGCAAGCAAGGACAGCGAGGGCGAGGTAGGAGCCAACCCTGAGGAAAAGCAATTGCCCAAGAGAGAACCCAAAAGCCTAAGGAGGAATGGAAAAGGCCTCAGGGAAAAGCTGAAAAAGGTGGAACCTCACAGCAGAGGCAGCAATATGCTGAGTCGAGGAGACAACAAACTGATCAGCAAGGAGATTATGTTGATGCCAACGCATTTCCTCGTACCCGAGGTAGAGGAAGAGGCAGAGGAGGAATTATCACATGTTTTGCATGTGGTAAAGATGGACATAAAGCCATGGACTGTCCAGACAGGAGGATGGACAGAGGAAAATATCACGTCACTGAGGCGCAGAGGCGTGACGTGGAGGATGAAGACACTGGAAGTGGGAAGTCGCTGACAGTGCATAAAGTTCTCCTAAAACCTGAGAAACAGGTGGAGGACACCGCGCAAAGATGCAGACTATTCAGGACCACGTGCAAGACCAAGGGCTGGAAATGCAAGGTCATAGTGGACAGCAGAAGCACCGATAATCTCGTTTCAACCGAGATGGTGGAAAAATTGGAGCTGGAGAGGAACAGACACCCGAGTCCATACAAAGTGTCATGGCTGTAGAAAGGACACCAGGTATGTGTTACGAAACAATGCTTGGTTGAATTTAAAATGGGTGAATATAAGGATAACATTCTGTGTGACGTTATACCCATGGATGTCTGTCACGTATTATTGGGGAGACCATGGCAGTTTGACCGAAATGTTGTTCATGATGGGAGGATGAACACATATACCTTGGAGAAGGATGGGAAGTCACATACGTTGCTTCCGATGAAGGATAAGGAAGTGAAGCCGAAGGTTAGCAGCACAATACTTCTCATGAGTGGGAAAGAGCTTCTCACAGAGATGGAGAAGAACGAGGATCCACAATTCTTTGTGGTCAGGAAATCGAAGATTGTCCTGACAAGCACAAGAGTGGATTACTTGCCAGAGGAGATTCAGGAACTACTGGGAGAGTTCGCTGATATAATCATGGACGAACTACCTCGTTCGTTACCACCGATGCAGAGTGTGAGTCACCATATTGACCTCATACCCGGAGAAAGTTTTCCAAACAAGGCAGCATATAGGTTGACGCCTTAGGAGAACGAGGAAGTCAAAAGGCAAGTGCAGGACTTGCTGGACAAAGGACTGGTGAAGGAGAGTCTGAGTCCATGTGTCGTTCCAACGGTACTGATTCCGAAGAAGGATGGAGGATGGAGGATGTGTACAGACTCCAGGGTGATAAATAAGATCACCATGAGGTACAAGTTTCCACTACCGAGACTGGATGACTTGATGGACTACCTAAGCGGGGAAAATTATTTTTTGAAGATAGATTTGAATAGCGGATATCACCAGATCCGGATGAGAGAGGGAGATGAATGGAAGACAGCATTCAAAACAAACGAGGGTTTGTATGAATGGCTGGTCATGCCATTTGGCTTAACAAATGCGTCGAGCACATTCATGAGGTTGATGAATGAAGTCCTGAAGGAATTCATTGGAAAATTTGTTGTCATATATCTGGACGACATACTAGTGTTTAGTAAGACCAAGGCTGATCATTTGAGTCATTTGGCCATCGTGATGAGGAGGCTACAGCAAGAAAAGATGTTGATCAATTTGAAGAAGTGCTCGTTTTTGCAGATAGAACTCATTTATTTGGGTTTTGTAATTTCGGCGAATGAATTGAAGATGGATCCTGAGAAGGTGGAAGTGATCAGGAATTGGCCATCACCGAGGAATGTTTTTGAAGTAAGGAGTTTTCATGGACTCGCTTGTTTCTACAGAAAACTCATTCAGAATTTTAGTGGAATTAGCGTCGCAATGATGGACATGGTAAAGAAGCGGCATAAAGTTTTTCATTGGACAGCAGAGGCTGAAAGGAGCTCCAATATGTTGAAGTGAAAGATTACAAAGCAACCAATTTTGGTGTTGCCCGATTTTCAGAAAACCTTCCAAGTGAAGTGTGATGCCAGTGGATATGCTATTGGAGGGGTCTTGAGTCAGGATGACAAGCCTATTGCATATTATAGCGAGAAGTTGGACGATGCAAAGCTGAAATACTCCACGTACGATAAATAGTTCTATGCCATCATACAGGCATTGAAGAAGTGGAGGCATTACTTGATACCCAAGGAATTTGTTTTGTACAGCGACAATCACGCATTGTAGTTTGTAAGTCAGCAGGAGAAGTTGAATCAAAAGCATGCAAAATGGGTAGAGTACATGCAGAATTTCATTTTGTGATCAAGCACATTTCAGGAATTGCCAACAAAGTGGCCGATGCTTTGAGCAGAAAGTGCTTATTGCTGCAGGAGTTCAGAGTCAAGACGCTAGGTTTTGAAAATCTAAAAGATATGTATGCAGGTGATGCAGGCTTCAGAGAAGCTTATGAAGCAGCTGAGAACCCAGTTCTCAGAGACAGGAGTCCTTGGATAGACTATCTAATCTAGGATGGATTTCTCTTCAAAGGCAATCAATTGTGCATTCCAGATTTCTCCATGAGGGAGAATTTGGTGAGGGAAAAGCACAACGAAGGCTTAGCAGGTCATTTCGGACATGATAAAACATTCGCTAAGCTGAGAGAATCATATTATTGGCCTGGCATGCATGCAGATGTTAAACAGTTTGTTGAAAGGTGCAGAATTTGTCAACACGTGAAGGGTCGAAAGTAGAACACAGGGTTTTATCAGCCATTGCCCATACCTGAGAGACCATGGGAAGCCATTAGCATGGATTTTGTGTTGGGTTTGCCGAGAACGCAGAGAGGAGTTGATTCCATATTTGTGGTGGGGGACAGGTTCTCGAAGATGGCACATTTCATACCGTGTCAAAAGACCAACGATGCCACACACATCGCCAACCTATTCTTTAAAGAAATTGTGAGATTGCATGGATTGCCGAGAAGCATTGTCTCAGATCGGGATACCAAATTCATAGGTCATTTTTGGAGGATGCTATGGAAGAAGCTGGGGACTAATCTGGCATTTAGATCAGCATACCATCCGCAGATAGATGGATAGACTTAGGTGGTAAACAAAATCCTTGGAGACTTATTGAGGAGCCTGGTGACAGGGCATCACAACAGTTGGGACCAGATCCTACCACAGGCAGAATTTGCGTACAACGATTCGGTGAATCAGAGTACAGGTAAGAGCCCATTTCAAATTTTGTATGGGACACAGCCGAGAGGATTTTCTGATCTCAGGGAGTCAGAACAGGCTGAAACTAGCAGCGCGAGAGCTGAAGAATTTGCTGAGGCGATGCAAGAACTTCACACGCAGGTGAAGCAGCGACTGCAGAATTTGAACCAAGAGTATAAGCGCAGAGCCGATCAGAAGAAGAGACAACTTCAGTTTGAAGTTGGGGATATGGTTCTAGCGCACTTAAGAAAGGAAAGGTTCCCGAGGGGAACATATAACAAGCTCAAAATGAAAAATATCGGGCCATGCAAAATCCTGAAAAAGTTTGGAGAGAATGCGTATGAGATTGAGCTGCCTGAGGGCATCGGGATATCTCCAATTTTTAATGTTTCATACTTATACCCATAGAGGGATGAAGAAGAAGGCACTGGAATTGAAGAACCAGAATTCCAGTGGCAGAAACAAATGCCAGTAGCCGAGAAACCTCAGATGGAGTGCATACTGGATAAGAGAGTGGGTAGAAAGACCGGGAGGAAGCAATATTATGAATACCTGGTGAAATGGAAGAATCACCTAGTGGAGGATGCCAGCTGGGAGACAGAGGTAGTGATATAGAAACATGGGCAGACTGTAGAGGAGCTCATGGAGAGGAGCCCATGAAATCTTTTTGAGCCGAGGAGTATGATGCAGGAGCATCCACACCTCACCAAGCGAGCCAACAAACTTCTTTTTGAATTTTACCTTGACATTTGTTGTGCCAAGCATTAATGAGTTGATGTAATGAAGCATACTTGTATTGTATTATAGATAGGAAGGCATTTAATAGTTTTAATGCTATTAGATAGGAATTTGTTGCAGATTTGATAGTTTCAGATTTCGAGAGGACAAACGAAATATAGGCACCCTCCTTTGTATTATTATTGATTCTCATTCAGAATCATAGAGAATAGGTAGAGCGGAGGAGAGAGCTTCTGCAGAACACCCATGTACAGGTTGGATTAATAGAAGAAAGTCTCTGATTCAACTTCATGGTTTGTGTGTTGTCTCTCTGTGTTGGTATTATGATCATGTGGGTTTGTTTTCTGTCATGCGTTTTCTTTGATATGTTGCGTATGTGATTTCATAGTTGATTTGAAATCTGAGAGAAGAAGAGGAGAATGAGTTCAATTGTTTCTCTGTTTGAGCCAGGAGGTTCCTGCATAGAGTGTAGTTGAATTCCTATGCATAGAGTGTGTTGAGGAGGCCAGACCGTTAAAATATTATTCTCATCTGCCCAGAAGTTCTTTTGGGTTGATTAAGTCATGCATGAGAAGTGCAGGCTAAGATAGAAGCCTCAGTAGTTGTCTAAGTAAAGGGAGACAGGGACTTCCGTTGCAGGAAGCACACAGAGTCTGGAAGAGTTCCACACTGTGAGAATTGTTGACGTTCGAGCGTGAACAGAGTGCTCGAAAGATCTATGAAGGAGTCAGAGGAATTATCTCAGGAGGGATAGTTCCTCGTGCATATTCTGGGGACAGGCCTGGGTGAGATTCGAACCAAGAGAAGTTGTGGAGCGGAAGGAAATCCTCTAGAAGGAGAATCAACGGTCAAGATTCGCGTGAGCGAATCGTGAAATCTCGTCGATCGTTGGATCGCAAATAAGTTGCGCAAAGCTTAGTCCTTTGGCATAGGAGGTAAGGACCAATGCCCATCGGGGTTCAATGTTCATCATTCAATGAGGCAAGAGTTCCTTACCCTTTGAAATCGCGAGTAGCGATTTCTCGATTTAACGGGAACCGCCGATTAGAGAAGGGACAGGTGGTGCGAGATCTCGGAAGGTCGGGATTCGGCATTTGAGGTTTTCAACATCAGTGAAAACTTGCATCATGGATCCGCGATCCATGAAATCCCAAGGTGACATGGCAGCATGGGACCACGAGACTAGTGGATTATAGGTGGCGCAGTCACGGGGAATCGACACCTCGGTACTCGGGGTTTGAAAATACAAAGAGTTGATATCGCGAGTAGCGATATCCTGAGAGGGAAATCCCCGATGGAGGTAGAAGTGTTGACCTTTGACTATCGAGGTTCAGGGTTTTGATTTTTCTGTGAACTGTGCTCACGGGGATCGCGAATTCCTGAATCGTGATTTTCCCGATTTGTGCGAGTGGGGAGATCGCCGAAGGAGTGTCCTGTGGGTGACGAAGAGTCCAAAAACGGGATTAGAAGAGTAATACATCTCTTCGAACCTGTGTGAAAGAGGTCCTGGTGAGAGAAGCTACTCGCCGAGGAGCAGTAGCCATCAGACAACCACAAATATTTGTTGGTTAATATGATAATATGAAGGCATGTGGGTTATTTTATCCTATTTATTCAAAGAGTTTTTGTTTCAAAGAGTTTTTCATTTTGATGAGTGCTTCAACTCCACATTGTCTCCTTCTCCACTAATAAATTTTCATGTTGAAGATATTTTCATACTACCAACCATAGGGTCTTATTCCAAAATATATTTGGAAAAAGAAATGACCATAGAATTGGGAAGGAAGAAATAGTTGCAGAATAATAAAATTCTAAAAACTTTATTCTCTTTTATATTAAGAGTAGCTGATTTCCATTAGGAATGGTTCCATGTGTTAGTATTTTATTTGTTCCTCCAATCAAATGAAGGATAGATGAGGTTAGAAGGCTGATATCAGATGATCTAGCAACAAAAAGTCGATGTCAAAAACCTCTAAAACAAGAAAATGCATGCCTTGGTGTGTATAACAAGAAATTAATCCCTCAAAAGATTTTCGCGATCAAAAAGGGGATTATAGAATCCCAAAGTTGCTTGGCATAGGAAAAAAGGGTTTGTGCACCCAAAAATATGCTAATTTTATAGTCTAGGGGGCTTATCACAATACCACGGCCTAAGAGTGTAGAAATAACAATTCTTGAGACCCCGAAAGACCAATGGCTCATACATTATCATGCACACTTTGCCAAAATCGATGATCAATATATAGTTTTGGGGTACCCTCTTCGGAGTCACATTCGGATCCAAGCCTCAAGAACTCCAAAGAGGATCCTTCGATGGAAAATAAATATTTAAATAAGTGTTCCCCCCATCAACAATCCAAATATGATACAAAACACCAAAAATTTTGGCCAGGTGTCACATCATCCAGCCAATAAGGGGGTGTGAGGGCCAATCCAAATATACCACATGGAAATGAGAAGCCGACCACATGCAGGGGTAACATAATCAAATATGGGTGACATATTTCCCCCTATCCACCACATTAGTAACAATATGGGAGAATAAGAAGGTGACACGTGTCCATGGTGGCTCCATCATAAAATGTTTCATGCTTCAGCCAATTTTTTCTTTGGAGCATGGAAAAATCAATGTTCCTCGTTCAATCTCCCATTACTCTGTTCAAAGGTCAATATTTTTCCTCACATCTATGTTCTCAGATTCTCATTTAAGTCCTATCCTACAAAAATCCAAATGTGCCCTTGCAATGGATGATCCAAATCCATTTGGACCTTTTTCTTAAGTGAGACCAATCAAAAATTTGAATGTGTCGTCAAGCATTTAACAATCCTGACTAGATGTCGTGACATCCCTCTAGTAGAGAACTGTTAAAGACCATCTATGGATATCAAATGGATAGGTGAAAGCCACCAAAATCACCCCAAAGCATATCAAACATGGGTGACACGTGTCCCACTTCCCCACCATGTCAACATCTATAATAAACCCCAATTTTGTCATTAAAAACAAATTCTTCTGAGTACATTAAGTTCTAAGTATGTATGTTAGATTTACAATAAGAGGAATAACCTTGATTTTAAAACTATGCTACTCGGTGTATTCAAATTCATTTCCTAATATTACATAACCATAGTCTAGTGTTTACTCTTCAACTTTTATTTAAGTTATACTCACCTTGGTAAGTAGTTAAATGGTTATATTTTAGTAAAAAGGGAATAGACATAGGCCTATGAATTAAGGTTTCGGCCTCCTCTTTAACACCCACTTCCTCCTATGCACACCTGCTTGAACTGCAAGACCTCGAGGAAATTTATCAACATAAAAGGGTAAACATAATCCTTGCTTTAGCGTTGGGTTTATTGGGTTGGGTTTTACATAGGTGACCACAGACTTGGAGGAATTTTCTTCGTAACCCAATAGACCTCCTAGTTGAAATTGAACCCTAAGCTAGAAGTAGATTGATCCTTACCGTACTTAACTAAGTCCAACCACCGACACTAACTAGACAAGGAAATGATGGGTTCGAGGAGTTCTAGACTTGTCCTCATGGATAAATATATTAAAAGGGACTGGATGTGTTGACAGACAAAATTAAATCTCTGATTGGATATTAAAGGGGGAAGATGAGAAAATGAGAGTCACGAGGTTCCCTCATCTAACCCAAACATGCCACTTCGCTATTGTCACATGGCGCAATTCCTCGTTATACTCACCATATTCAATATCGGTATCTTAGGGTACAACTGAGGTCCATTATCATTTTTGTGTAAACCTACTCTGTGTAGAGTTCTATGTTTTTCTTCTATTTCGTGACCTTACTCTATGTGGCGGTATAGTGACTTGGAGCACTTCTCGGATTACTGCTGTTTTGGTAAGTAGCCAACAGATTGTATAATTTTTATTGTAGGCTAATTTTTGTGGAAAAAATTACTATAAATGCAAGATATAATTTTTCTTTTTTAGGGAAACCAAGAAAGATATAAAGTTTGAGGTGCACAAAAGGTGTTTGGGGTGTCTTTTGGTGTGCAAGAGAAGTCTAAAGGATTCTCTTAAGGTCTTTCTTATTTTGAAGGTATGTTATAAGGTTGTGATGTTTCCATAAGGTCCTGGTGTTTTTGTATGCTATGTTATGAATTTGTCATGTTTCCATGATGTTGTCATGAGGTTGTTGGTGTTTATATGTGGATCCATGTGGACCTAGGATCTCTATGTGGACCTAGTTTGTGAGGCTCATATTTGGATATTTTGGCACATGATTGACCCATGTTTTTATGTGCTTGTTGGGTTTTGTATGTGGACCCATCTAGAACCAGGATCTCTATGTGGACCCAGTCTATTGATGATAATGTATCAATGATATTGAAAGAGACAATGACAGTGACATGTTGATTCTTTTATATACATGTTTTATGGTGGAAGGAAGGGGCAAGGAAAGGGTGTTGGAGTCTCCTTCGAGTTGGAACTAGAGAATATAGGGACTTGTAGATTCCTTCAATTTGGTTCCTATAAATCATGGGGTTAGTGCCTCCTTCTAGTTGGAGATGGATAATATTTGAAATCATAGCTTCCTATGAATGTAATCTTATTATTATATAATAAAATAATTTTGTAGTATATTTCCACATTAAATTTGTTGTGCATTGTGGATTTATTCTTCTTCTCTTTACTATATATTGGGATGCATTTATTTGATTGAAAAGTTAAACGTTTTGAAAGGTGATAAATTATAATTGATATTGATTCACCCCACCTCTCAGTATCAACAAATTTTTCACATTTATTCAATCGACCTTATTAACTAATGTGACCTTTATTAAATGGAAAATGTATTATTCTATCTACGTGAAGGATTAGGGAGGTTAGGTCCCAAAGATACACTCACCCTAGAAAAAGAGCCTTGTTCTCTAGGATTAATATGATGAAAATGTTTTAAAATGGAAGACAACTCCCAGGTGGAACCTTCTGGTGGAGTATCCTTCCATCGAACCAAAAAATCTTGCACGGTGCACTAATGGAGCCAATGCTCTCGCTTGTCCAATACAGCTTGTGGTTGCAACCAAATGGAACCTTATTCATTCAAATATGGTAGGTTGGTATGGGTGTGGCACTTGGTTCCAATCAATTTCTTCAAGCATGAGACATGAAAAACAAGATGTAGATTGGAGTGACTAGGTAAAGCTAATTTATAGGCAACTAGCCCCAGACATTTGAGAATAGTATAAGGACCATGTCATTTTGGGGTAATTTTCTGACACTATTGGGATTTGAGTGAAATATTCTTCTATGGTTGTAGATGAATAAAAACCTAGTACCCTTCAGGAAATTTACGTTAAAAATGACCTTGATCTTCCTGTTGCTTCATGCAGATTTGAGCCATGACCAAATTTTATTTGATATTATGGAGAATGGTCATGTGAAATATAATATTGTGTTCAACCTCTTGAAACTTGGAGACAACAGGCATGTACATGGGAGAAATGATCATGGATTTTTTCTATAGACTGCTTCAAAAGGAGTCATGTGAGTGGTAGTATGATAAGAGGTTTTGTACCATGATTTAGCTAGGGGTAACCAGTGAAGCCATTGATGTTGTCTATCAAATTAGAAACACCTCAAATATGTTTCCAAACAATTGTTGACCACTTCTATTTGTCCATCAGTTTGGGGATGATAGGATGTGATGATATGCAATTGGGTTCCCTTGAGGCTTAATAATTCTTTCTAGAAACTCCTGGTAAAAGTGGGATCATGGTAAAAAATGATAGAATGAGGCATGCCATGTAGTTTGAATATACTATCCACAAACAATTGAGCCACTATGTATATTGTGAATGGGTGTTGAAGAGCACATAAATGAGCATATATGGAAATACAATCCACTACCACCATTATGATGAACTTATTTCCTAATTTGGGGAATCCAACAATTAAATCCATAGAAATATCCATCCAAATAGTAGGTTGAAGCGAAAGAAATTGGAGTTTACCATGAGGTTTTAGAGTCTCTCCCTTATTGTGCTGACATGTATCACATTCATCCACAAAGGTGTGGATGTCCTATTTCATATTGTCATAGAATAAATATCATTTGACCAGTTCATAAGTTTTGGTAAAATATGAATGGCTAGTTGTAGTGAAGCATGAAACTCAAAGAACACCTTGGATTTAAGAGATGAATGTTTTCTTAAATACAAGCGACCTTTATAGAGAAATACTTCATTATGCCATGAATACCCTAGAGTAGCTTGGGGATCATGTTAAAGTTTTTGGATTGGGCTAGAAATTTTGGAGTCTTGCAACCATTCCTAGTTAACATCCCGAAGCCAGTTAATGATAATGAATGAAAGGGAAAAAAGGGAGCATTCTTATTCATATTTCTTTGAAAGAGCATCAACAACCACATTTTCTTTTCCCTTCTTGTAAAGAATCTCATAATCATATCCAAAAAACTTGGTCACCCATTTTTATTTCTCTAGGTATGAAATTCATTGTTCCAAAAAGTATTTATGTCTTTGATGATCTGTCTAAATTTAAAAGTGTCGTCCCAATAAATAAGGGCCATGGATGATTTTAGGGGCTAAATTTTGCTCATGGGCTAATTTTCCATGGTTTTTTCAAAAACGAGATTCGTCGTTTTAAAAATGATTCGCCTAAATTCTATAGGACAAATTTATTTTACCTTAAAAATCACCAAAATTTTATAAAAGCTATATAAAATCCATAGAAATTTGAATATTTATACAAAAATATCGCCAAACATTTATAGTTGGCATATGAAGGATAAGTAAGATTCGCCAAGGTTTCCAAATTTTAAAATAAATTTCCATCCTTAAAACCGTCCCTGATAAGGGCACCAAATATCCACAGCATGAAAAATAATGAACATTTACTTTTCATTAATTGGTTGGCCCAAATGTCAGTTTGATAATTGTTTGTTGGTGAAAGATAAAGCTCTTCCTCCTTGCATGATGACTACCATGATTCCTCTCCTTGATGCATCAAATTATGAAACAAACGTCTTGGTGAAGTTAGGTAGGGCTGATACATGATTAGTGAACATAGCATTTTTCAAGGCTTCAAAGGATTATTGAGCTACTAGAGTCCAACTGAAATAATTCTTTTTAAGGAGAGTTGTGAAAGGGACTACGATTTTTCCATAATTATGAACAAATTTGTGATAATATCATGTTAAACCTAGGAAACCATGAACAATTCTAAGAGTTTTAGGGAGAGGCTAATTCGACATTGATTCATTTTTCTTAGGATCCACCCTTACACCATCCTTGCCAACAATATGGCCCAAGTACTCAAATTCAGAGAAACCAAAAGAACATTTATACTATTTTAAGAAAATTTTATGCTTGGAGAGGAGATGGAGAAATTGATATACATGGGTGAGATGGGATAGCCACATTTTTCTCTAGATGAGAATATCTTGAGAGAAAAATAACACAAAGTGACGGAGGAAAGGATGAAAGACATGATTCATGAGACTTTAAAAGTGGAGGGGGGATTATAGAGACCAAAGGGTATGACCAAGAACTCATTGTGTCCCACATGAGTGTGAAATGTAGTATTGGGAATGTATTAATCCTTCATACATATATGGTGGTAGCCAGAAGGAAGGTCAACTTTGGTAAAATATTGATCCCCACTAAGTTCATCCATAAGGTCATCTATGATGGGAATGGGAAATTTTTCCTTGATGGTAAGTTTGTTGAGGGAATGAAAATCAGGACACATGCACCAAGTTCCTTCCATATTGAGGACCATGAGAAAAGGGGAAGAATAGGGGATGGTACTAGGATGGATAACACTCACTTCTAATGATTCATGGACAATTTTGTCAATTTCATTTTTTTAATCAAAGGGATGATGATAAGGGAAAACATTGAGATGAATAATGACTAGGATTAAAGGAATGGAATTTTCATGGCCACTATGGGAGGCGGGAAGGCCCTGGGGATTTTGGAAAATAGTGTGATAGTGGGAAATGATATATTGAAGTTTGGGGTGTATTGGGGGTGTCTCAATTGCTTGAATGGAATGGAGTTGGGAAATGATGCCAGAATTAACCTTTTAGAGTAACGTTTCCATGCAATGGGAGTTGAGTAACTTTTCCATTTAATGGGATTTGATGATCTCCGAGAACCCTCAACATTGCTTAAATGGAGTTGGGGTAGGATTGCTTTAGGTGAAACCTCAAAATTTTCATCTAAAACATCCTCTGAAATGGCCATAATTTTTTTATGTTATTTACACGTGTTCCTTGGAGAGTATTTGTCATCATAGTTATAGAAAATATCGTTGAGTTGAAATTCAACCATTTCCACACGTGTTAATTTTTGGAGCTTGATAGGAGTGGCTTGAGGAGAAGGGATGGTGGGTGTCTCAACTGCTTGAATGGAATGGAGTTGGGAAATGATGCCAGAATGAACCTTTTAGAATAACTTTTCCATGCAATGGGAGTTGAGTATGTTTTCCATTCAATGGGATTCGATGATCTCAGAGAACCTGTTGTAATGCCCTGGAGTTTATATTTTTGGTTTTCATGTTAGAATTTCATGGTTCAATCCTTAAAATCCATGGTTATGGGGCAAAGAGTGCATAAGCATTCAACACCAAACACATTATCACAACCACGCATGTCATTAGAAAACATGTGATATTTTTGGTTACATTCACCTATTTGTAGGAACCCATTTGCACAATGGCCCCCACATTTCATGGAATCACCATTGAAAATCATGATTTGAAAATTGTTGACATCACATATATAGCAATTGATTTCTTTGGCAAGAGTGTGATGAATGAAATTATGAGTGCTTCCACTATTAACTAGTATGATGACTTTTCGGTTCTTAATGTAAGTAATCAATTTGAGGGTTTGGGGAGCAGAAAATCTAGTAAGAGAATTTATAGTAATCAATGGTTCAACTTCAAAAAGATTAGAGGGAAGCGTAAGATCATCTTTTTAGGGTAGCATTGCTTTATGCGAAACCTCAACATTTTCATCTAAAATGTCCTCTGAAATGTCCATAAAATGTTTATGTTATTTACACATGTTCCTTGGAGAGTATTTATCATCATTGTTATAGAAAATATCGTTGAGTTGAAATTCAACCATTTCCACACATGTTTATTTTTGGAGCTTGATAGGAGTGGCTTGGGGAGAAGGGATGGTGGGTTTAGGGTCGGGAACAAAAGAATTATTTTTTCTCTAGGCCAATATGACCTATTGTGCCTCCTTGGCATGTTCAGTTTCTTCCAACAAAGTCTATGGGAGATCCATTATGATGTGGGATCATATTTCATCCTTGAGACAACTGATCAACAATTCCCAAAAGAAATCCTTTGTCATGGCGTTCATTTGGAAAGCCAAGTGCTCAAAGGAAATAATAAAATCTTCCATTGTTCCAAACTGTTTCAACTTAGTCATATATCCTAAATGGTGGGTGTCCATGTCAAAGAATTCATACAACCTGGTAACAAATTATGACCAAGAAACACACCCTTGGCATGCATTTATACACCATTTCCATCATTTCCACCATTTTGGATCCAAAAAAATAATTTTTTAATGAAGTGTTCCATATGACTGACCTAGGTTGTTGGATCTAATCTATTAAATTTTTTCACCTCAACTCTATAAAGATGAGGGTCATAAGGTAGGGATTTGGAATGAGACTGGAGAGGCTGGTTGGAGTCAACACCTTCAGTATAGAAAGGTAGGTCTAAGGAGGAATGATCCTAAAATTGTTTCATGAATTGTTTGAGGGTGGAATTGAATTCATCAATGTGGCTACCTAGTTGTTCTTGGATGTATTCCATTTTGGCATGAATGGAAAGAATGCCATTATTCACTTGGGCCTGAAGGTAAATAAGGTCATTATTCAATTTCTGATTGGTTTATTCATGGAGAGTGGGAGCCATGAGGGGATGAGGGGTGGGTCCACAGACGAAAAATTAGATAAGTGATATATACCACTATGATCAAGGAAATAGGAGGAAACCAATGGGATAAGTGGGAAATAAGGGTGTTAAGAAGGGTATGGGTCCATGAGGTATAAAAAAAGGTTAAAAATTATATTGATCACAATAATCAGGGTGAAAAGGGGGACTCGATGAGATAGGTCTCAAATAAGGGTACGGGAAGGACCTATATATTTTTCATTTTTACTTCTACAGAGTTATACTCCGACCTAAATAATAATGCAGTGTCGATGTCCCCAAATTTTTTAATAGAAACAAATGTGTATTAATTTTTCAAACAAGATGTATGAGGCAAGGTTTCACAGTTTAATGTCCATGATCCATAACTCTTTGTAATTGAACATATAGGCTGGTGAGTCATTGGAACCAAGTGTAAATGTAATTTACATTTAGGATAGTGAGTCGTTAGCACCTAGTTTTGGTATTGCACAGATCATAGTAGTGCACAGAGAAATGTTATCAAAGACAAGGTGCACACATTTTATGTGTTACACACACCTCCGTACGTGTGCACATTGCACTGTGTTCCATGCACTTGGGTGACTATGTGGTAATGACTAGAAATGCCCAAAGCTAATTTACATATATGAATATATGTGTTTTAAGGCCAGATAGTCTGTGTGATGATGAGGGTAGTGAGATTGGATGTAGATAGGTTAGTGTGCATTATTCATGTTTCAGGATCTTGTGAGTAGAAGGGGGTCGGACTGTATGGGAAGATATGATTCTTACCTTATCTCCTGATCCGGATTATTTTTGGCACCAAATGAGAACGGAGGTATAATAAAGAAATGCACGGAGATATCACATATATCCAGTAATATAACATAAATATATCAGAGATGCAACCATAAACACATAGATACAGTAATACACGATTTCTATTAATGAAAGAAATGTACAGAGACTGTAAAATATAGAGTGAAAGACTCGTTAGAATGGTGGCAGCTTATCTCTGAGAAGAGATGTGATGGCTACTCACATTCGCAAGAAGATGGTTACAATGAGGCTCTGGAGGCCTTTTTACAATAATCGGGAAATCCAAAACTCCTAGACATCCAAAAACCTAACCCTAAGAGATGAAGCGCCAAAAGTCATGTGGGCCCCGTTTGGGTAAGTTGGTGCATCAACTTCCCAGGGTCGTAACTTTTGCATATGGTCTCTGTTTTAGGCGTGTGATAGCTCATTGCAAAGGTATCGTCGAGGAGATTCATTTTGGGGGATAAATCATGACTTTGGCTATCAATGAGAACCTATAGCTCGAAAAACCTTCATTTAGGCCCTCAAAATGGCCCTGGAAGTTAAAACCTGCTAAAAATAGTAAATTGCCAAAATGGCCAGAAAACTGTTTTGAGCCATTTGGAAAAGGTGGGTGGCCACCAATATCCACCTAGATCAATAATCCCTCCGTAGGAAGCAATGGTCTCCATTGCGTTGAGTTCCTGAGGGAGAGGGAAAAGCATTTGTTGAATCTGCATCTTTGTGAGTTGCTTGTCTTGCTGGAGAAGTTGCGCTGCTTGGTTTGTGGAAATCTGTCACGAACCTGTGGATGGAAGGTTTGGACCTTTTTAACCAGTTTGGCTATTTTAGATGATTGTGTGTAGAAGGAATCTTCGTGCTTTATTGCAACCTTGTCGACCTGCTTCTGTTGGATAGAAGATGCTTTGGTCGAAGCTGTGGTGGCTGCAGTATTCTTCTGTTCACCCTTTGAATACATTGTGGAGAAGATGAATTTTGTAGTATGAGATACGACCTTGCGACACTGTTTAGGTGGGGCGGTAGTTGGAACTACCTCTGGTATCATGTAGAGATGACCCCCCAGAGTAATAATGACACTACGGGGTCGAGACTCATAGATAGCATGGCGTTTCCACATATATGGATGGCCCAAGAGAACATCACAGACATCCAGTGGGGCAACCTCACATAATACCTCATCCTTGAAGGGTTGGATGCCGTATGACAATAAACACTGTTGGTTGACATGAAGATCTCATCCTTGGCGAAGCCACCCAATGCTGTATGGTTGCAGGTGTGGTGTTGTCGACAATCCCAACTGTTTGACGACCTCTGCTGAGATGAGGTTCTTCTAGCTTCCACTATCAACAGTAAAATGCAGCGGGGTCCCCTTCACCCACATCTGTGAATGAAAAAGGCGCTCCCCCTCTTCTGGATCTGTTGGTTCTTCTGGTTAAATTGCTATGGTCGCGACAATAGCAGTGGGGTCTATGTCGATGATCTGTCTTTTACCAGTCTTTTCAGAATTAGATTATGAATCAGGGTTCGTCTCCTTATATTTGATCTCGGCCACCAATGACTGTTTTGAGCAACATTCATCTATGTTGTGCCAGGGGCTTTTGTGGAAATCACACCATTTTCCAGTGTCCTTCTTTGTCTTCCCGTGATCCTTCTTTTCCTGTGGCTTGGATTGGTTTTTGGGAGACTGTTTGTTAGGGTTGTCTTTGTCATACTTTGGTTGTTGTGGATTTGCAGACCCGAACTCCTGTTTGTTCTAGTGCTTAAATTTTTTCTAAATTTTAACAGCATATCGATAGGTAGCACTAAGTGATGAGATGTCCAGAAAATCCATTTCAGTTTGGATGTATCTGTGTAGAGCCCCACGGTATTTCAGAACCAAATGTTATTCGGAGTCTTTGATACCTATCTTGGTGCGGAAGGTATGGAAGGTATTGGTGAACTCTGAAACTGCTTGGCCCCTCTCTTGCTGCGGTGTGGTCCATCTCATGTATTATTCCTCATAGTTGCCAACAGGGTAGTACTGTTCCTTTACCGCATCCACAAAAAAATACCAAGTGGGCTCGGCGCCATATATTCCAGACTCCTCTGTGGAACTCTGCTCCCAGTAAGTTTTCCACCAATGTTTGACATGGGGGAGGGCCTTAAGGAGTGCGAAGGTGATATTTTCCTTGTCTAAAAAATTATGAACAGAGAAATAACCTTCTAGCATATTTAACCATTTATCTAGGGCATCTGCATCTATTTGACCTTCAAATACGGGAATATCAAAATTAACCTGTACCTTGAAAGGCGAGGTGCCTCCAAAGTGCTCTCTTGATGAAGATGTGCCTGATGCTATCGGCAAGTGTTGAAGGATGTGGGAAAAATTCTCCATCATTTCATCCCTCTGTCGCGTGAGAGCTTGCTCAAGCAACAGACTGATAGGATCGTCTGCTCCATTGTTTTTCTTTTCTTCTGCCATTGAGGGTTTATTGGGTGTGCGAGAGTGACTGTCCTCAAGAAAGACAAGCTTGAGACCCAACTTGCTATACTCGGACCTCGTCGGGGACATGCACTGAAAAATGATCAAGAGTAGCCTGCTCTGATACCATTGATCCGGATTATTTTCGGCACGAAATGAGAGAGGAGGTATAATAAAGAAATGCATAGAGATATCACATATATCCAGTAATATAACATAAATATATTAGAGATGCAACCATAAACATAGAGATACAGTAATACACAATTTCTATTAATGAAAGAAATATACAAAGACTATAAAAATATAGAGTGAAAGACTCGTTAGAATGGTGGCAGCTTATCTCTGAGAAGAGATGTGACGGCTACTCGCATTGGCAAGAAGATGGTTACAATGAGGCTCTAGAGGCCTTCTTACAATAATCAGTAATGCCAAAATTCCTAGACATCCAAAAACCTAACCCTAGGAGATGAAGCACCAAAATTCATGTGGGCCCCGTTTGGGTAAGTTGGTGCATCAACTTCCCGGGGTCGTAACTTTTGCATATGATCTCTGTTTTAGGCGTGTGATAGCTAGTTAGAAAGGTATCATCGAGGAGATTCATTTTGCAGGCTCAATAATGCCTTTGACTATCATTGAGAACCTCGATCTCAAAAAACCTTCATTTAGGACCTTAAAATGGCCCCGGAAGTTAAAACCTGCTAAAAATAGTAAATTGCCAAAATGGACAGAAAATTGTTTTGAGCCATTTGGAAAACGTGGGTGGCCATCGATATCCACCTGGATCATCTCCATAGAGAAGCTTGAAAGGATTTGTGGTTTTGAAATTTGAGTTTACTGTGAAGGAGACGAGATGAAAAACCCTGAGAAGTCTCTCTCGGAGAGATATTGGTTTTTCTGAAGTCATTGTTAGACTTAGGACAATACTCTCTAGGTGAGAGTATTGCTAAGAATTTTTCCCTGGTGCATTGAGAATTAGTCATAGAGTTTGGAGACTTTGTGTTCAGAATGTTGTTGGTAACCTTGGGAAGGGAAGTGGGGAATCCGAAGGAATATTAAGAAGAGAAGGGGAACACTTCATTGGGTATGATAGGTGTGTGGAAAATTAGGGACTACAGGATATTTTCAACAACGGGAATCTAGGACTGAGCAATTTTATTGTGAGTCAGGCCTTAGTGCGTTACTAGAAGTATTTTTACCTAGTGGATTCGAGCCCCAGCTTGGGGGTGACCTGTTGCTGAATGATTTGAGAAAAAACATCTATGGCTAGGAAGAAAGTTTGAGTCAAGGCCATAGTTGGTGACTTTCATGATGGATAATTGTTCTTTATGTACTTGTCTTGTTTACTATGTCCTTATTTGTCTGTGTTTGACATGGGTTAGTTATTATATGGGTTGTTCTATATAATTTTCTATTTTTGTTATATTTAATGTTGCTTGCACATGTAATTATGGTACCTATAACATTTATGTAGTGTACACTTTCACTACCGAGGTTTCCAAACCTCTCAATTTACCATTATACATGGATGTTTACATAATTCATACTGAAATTATAAGAAAATGCTTTTAGCATAATTAAACACACTCAAACTCAGAGTAAAACATATGGGTACTGCTATAATTAAACAAGTCATAGCATTCAGCAACACTTCATTTACACACAGCGGAAAACATGATAATATATACAGCACAACCATTCCAAAAGATGTTCAAAACATAATTTAGAATACTTATCTTTTATCAGCTGTAGAAATCACCAACCAAGTGTAGGCCTTCCACCAACCTCCTAGCCTTAGACCACATTGTTCATCAGCTCAACAGTAGGTCACCCCCGAGCTGGCACTGAGCTCCACCCCAAGGCAAGGAATCCTAGGCTAGGCTGAGGTTACAGGGAAGATGACACATACACATTGACCAGGAATAAGCTCTCCCAGGAATCTCCCACGCTCACTGCACACAGACCCTCATTCCCCACATGCATGTTCCACCCCGGGAGAGTGCACCTTCTCTGTCACCTAGATAGTCCTTTGGCTGCCAGTCTCCCTTACCTTGGGTTACAGAAACAGACCAGACCGGAATTCTCTGGGCTCCATGGCAGCTACAGGGTTCCTTCCAGGAGTTCTCTTCTCCCTCTGCGCACTCTCTCACATGGAGGAGTCACTCACAGGCCAACAAGATTCATGCAGTCCAACACTACGTGGTCACAACAACCATGGAAAACATAGACAATTGCTTCTCAAAACGGTTCATCTGTCACAGGATAATCTCACGGGATGATTTTGGAGCAGGCTTCACACACATGCTAGCTCAACATTTCCGAAACAACCAAAGGATTCTTCCACTCGAGTTCAACACAGGGAATTGTGGTTCAAGAAACGCGCTCTCAGGATTTCCTGGAATAGACACAGACTCACAGCTCTGGACAGGGTATACACGGTTTCCCCAGGACAACACAAGCTTTTTGGATTTTTTAGAGATAAACCAGGGTATTCTGGCAGATGGCGTACTAGTTCTACGCTCAGAGGTTCGGGTCAGAATGGAGGAAGATCCCCACCCACGGTTCAGTTTAGGGATTATATTTTCATGCACTAGGGTTGACACTTGTCACCCTGGGAACTACATGCATACCACAACGTGCATCCCCTTTGCACATTCAGTCCCTTGCCAGGAACTTAGGATAAATAGAAATGCACATGTCTCTTTTTTTAAAAATAATATTAGAATATTATTTTCCAGGCTTAAGCCCCCTAGGCTTAGCCACTAGGCTCATAACTCAACCCCTTTTCCCCACCTTCCAACCCTTAATCCCTTGCCCACTTTGTGGATGCTCGGTCCCCCATCACTCATTCATCATGGTCAGTCTGCACTGGCGGTGTTTTTATATTTTATAAATTGATCTGCATACATATAAGTACATCAGCAGGCTCTTGGCCTTCAACACTTAGGCTCCCTGGCCTAACAAATCACATAAGCCTACAGCTTATACAAAACTTGGCTCACCAGCCTTTAGAACATATTTACAATTCTTTTCATATAACATGCTCTGTAACGGGGCTCGGCCTTAGGGACACTACAATCCCCCTCGCCTTATTTTTGCACTGTCCTCAGTGCAACTTACACTGTCTCTGTGTGTCCTTCAAAATTTTCAAAAAGATGCAGGTAATTTGCCCGCATTACTTCTTCATGCTCCCATGTCGCGTCCTCAGGACCGTACCAGGTCCACTGGACCTTTACAAGACCTATAGCTCGATTCTGGAGATGCTTGTTTTTCCTGTCCAATATGCGCACAGGACGCACTTGCATGACACCTTCTGGTTCCACCTAAATCACAGTCCAATCGATAACATGATTAGCATCAGGTACATTTTTCTTAAGCAGTGAAACATGAAACACATTATGTACAATCATAGATGCAGGTAATGCAAGTATGTATGCAACTGGCCCAATCCTTTCCAGGATCTCGAATGGCCCACAAAATCTTGCTGCCAACTTGGCACAACTTCCCAATTTCAGGTAACTCTTGTTAGTTTTCACTTTCAGGAAAACATGGTCACCCACTTTGAATTCTCTATGGGTTCTGTTACTATCTGCGTAACTTTTCTGCTTGTCCTGGGTAGCTTTCAAATTCTGTTTGATTTTGATCATTTGATCTTCCATCTCTTTGAGTAATTCAGGTCCAACTACTACTCAATTATCTGGATTATCCCAGCTCACTGGAGTGTTGCACTTTCTTCCATAAAGTGCCTCGAATTGGCTCATCTTCAATGATGCATGGTACCCATTATTTTAAGTGAATTCTACCAAATGCAGGTAGTCTTCCCACCTTGATGGTTTATCCATCACATACATTCTCAACATGTCTTCTATTACTTTGTTTACCGTCTTTGTCTATCCATCAGACTCGGGATGGTATTCTATACTGAAGTTCAGATTCGTTTTGAATCCCTTGAATAGTCCTCTCCAGAAATTCGAAGTGAATTTCGGGTCCCTATCAGACACAATTGTCTTAGGAATTCCATGTAAGCGTGCAACTTCTTTTAAGAATATATCAACAACATCTACTGCTCTGTGGGTGGTTTTTAGTGGAATAAAATGGGCAGCTTTAGTAAGCTTTTCCACCACCACCATGATTGAATCATGTTGCTTGCTTGTTTTGGGCAATCCTATGATGAAATCCATTGTCACCACATCCCATTTCCACTCAGGAATAGGTAAAGGCTACAACAACCCTGCTGGGTGTCTGTGCCCAACCTTGACCTTCTGGCATTCCGTACATCTGGCGATGTATTCAAAAATTTCCTTCTTCATACCTGGCCAAAAATAATGGGTTTTGACTATTGCCACAGTCTTTTGATATCCAGGATGACCAGCATAAGTCACATTATGCATTTCTTTTAGAATTGTCAACTTCAATTCTCTATCATTAGGTACATACACTCTGTTTTTAGACAGAAGTAGATTATCAGCTCCCAAGGTATAACTTTCCTTGGTTTGTGGTTCCTCATTCTGTTGTAGCTTTGCTACCAGTCTTTTGTAATGCAAATTAGCATTTGCAGCTTCAAGAATTCTGTCTTTCAACTCAGTTCTGTACATGCTAATCGTTGTAGCATGTAATTCATGCACTTTTCTGCTAAGTGCATCAGCCACCTTATTGTCTTTTCGTTTGATATGCTTGATATCAAAGTCATACTCGCACAAAAATTCCATCCATCTTATTTGTCTGGCATTTAAAGTTGGTTGATCAAATAAATACTTCAGACCATTGTGGTCTGTTCTCAACTCGAATTTCTTGCCCATGAGGTAATGTCTCCATTTCCTCAATGCATGGACAACTGTTGCCAGCTCTAAATCATGAGTGGCATAATTATTTTCATGTTCTTTCAGCTTCCGGGATTCATAACAAATTATAGATCCCTCTTGGCTGAGAACTCCTCCTAGCCCTTCCTTACATGCATCCGTGCACACTACGTAATCCTTACTTGGATCAACAATCTTCAGGATTGGAGCACTAGTGAGCAACTGCTTCAATTGCTGGAAGATGCTCTCACATTGCTCAGTCCACTGGAACTTCTTCTTCTTCCTTTGCAAGGAAGTGATAGCATGAGCTATCCTTGAAAATCTGGTTATGAACCTCCTATAATAACCTGCCAGACCCATAAAGGATCTAACTTCTGTTACATTTCTTGGCGTTGGACACTCTTGAATGGCCTGTACTTTCAGAGGATCCACAGCGATCCCCTCTTCTGAAATAATGTGTCCTAGATAATGGATCTGCTTTTGATAAAATGAGCACTTGCTCAGTTTTGCATAAAGATGGTGTTCTCTCAACACCTGCAGCACCATTCTCAAGTTTTGTTCATGTTCTTCCTCTGTCTTGGAGTACACCAAGATATCGTCTAAGAAGACTATGATGAACTTGTCCAGATAATTTCTGAACACTCCATTCATTAATCACATGAAGACAACAGGCGCGTTGGATAGTCCAAATGGCACCACAGTGAACTCATAATGACCGTACCTTGTTCTGAAGGTAGTCTTGCTGATGTCTTCATCTTTTTTCCTCACTTGGTGATATCCAGATTGAAGATCTATTTTCAAAAATACTTTCACATCCTTTAACTGATCAAAAATATCATCAATCCTTGGCAGAGGATATTTGTTCTTGATAGTGACTTTATTCAACTGTCGATAGTCAATGCACAACCTCAACATTCCATCTTTCTTCTTCACAAATAGAACTCGGGCTCCCCATGGTGACACACTGGGATGAATGTAGCCTTTCTTTAATAGCCTTTGAGATGCAGTTGCAACTCTTTCAGCTCTGGTGTGCTCATCCTATAAGGAGCTTTCGAAACTGGAGCTGCTCCAGGCATCAGATTTATAGAAAAATCGATGTCCCTCTTCGGAGGTAGTCCAGGCACCTCCTGAAACACTTCCTCAAACTCTTTGAGCACCCCGTGGTCTTCCAAATTTGAGACCACATTTTGGAATACTTCTTCCACCCGGGCTGCAAATAATTGACAGCCTTTCCGGTAACATTTCTTCCGCTGCATAGTTGAGATTTCCCTCACAGCCACGGCTCTGGGAATTCCTTGGACTGTTACCTGATTTCCCTTTTCATCCAGACATGTGAACCTCTTGTTACGACAATCCAAAAGGGCATGGTGCTGGTCCAACCAGTCCATCCCAATTAAACAATCATATGAGCCTAAAGGTAGAATGTCCAATTCAGCCTTAGTGCTCATCCCTTTCATATCCACTGAACAAGACTTAACCAATTCAATGACCTTCCTCTTGGTCCCTATGGCTAACTGCACTAACCAAGACTTCTCATGTTTGCTCTTCGTTAGATGCAAACTTTCCACCACCCTAGGATCTACATAACTATGGCTAGCCCCTGAATCAATCAAAATAACAAGTGGTCGGTTGTTGATCATACCTTCCACTTCAATCATATGTGATTGAAATTTTGCTTGCTTGTTGTCCAACTCTGCGTAGATCCTCGGCATTCTGCTACCCATATCCTCCACTGTTTCAGCTTGCTGAATAGTATGGACAGTTCTCGCTTTGTCTTTTTTGTGGGGTAGTCTTTGTACCTATGATTCCCTTTACAGCCCCAACACTCCATGGGTGGAGGCCTTGGCATCTGTTCACTCCCTTCAGCTTTCCTGGGCTCTTTAAAAGATGACTGTCCCCAAGGACTGTTCCTAAAAAAGGAAGGCTTGCTTCCCTTCTGCCTTTGTTCTTTCTTAAACCTCTTTTGGTTATCCCAAGCCTTCTGAAAGATAGGCTTTTCTCTCTGCTATTCGTATAGGCATTTCGACCTTCTTATGGTCTCTTCCATGGTCTTAGGATCATCGTATTCAATCTTGTCACCAATGGAAGGTGGCAGTCCACTCAGATACCTCTGAATTTTGACAGCCTCATCCTTGATGAATGGAACATACTTCAACAGTTCCAGAAAACTTCATTCATACTCATCAATGGTCATACTACCCAACTTGAGTTCGAAGAACTCCTTCATCTTTCTGTCATAGTATCTCTTAGTCAGGTATTTCTTCTCAAAATACCTCTTAAACTCCTTCCACATGACCTCTTTCTCTTGAATGTGTTGCACTTTCACAAACTGATCCCACCGCATGGACGCTTTTCCTTTCAGCTGGTACATTGCAATTCTACCTTCTGCATGGGCAAAATAGTTTTGCAGCTGGAAGTATTTCTTCATGCCCAACAACCAGGTCTCAGCATCTTCCTCCTTCTTATGCTCTCCATCGAATGTTAGAGGCTTAATCTTGTTCATTTCTCCTTTGAATTCCTCCCTTCCAGATTTCCGATGTTTTCTGGTAGGAACGGGCTTGAACTACTGTGTGTCTCCCTCTCTGAATGTTTTTGGGAGTGACTGTGACGTCGGCTACCACTCCTCGATCTACTTCTTCCTCCATGGTCTCTGCGACTCTCTGTTGTCGTTGAGTCTCCTCCTTTCTCAAGTTTCTTCTCTATTATTTCCCGACTCTGCAAGAATCTTAAGTTTAATTTCCCTTGTCGATCCCTGACTTTCATGAGCTTTCAGCTATCAACCCGACGCTCCTTGGCCTCTCTTTGTATCCCTTCAATGATTTTCATCATATGTCCTTCCTTATCCATCTCTTGTCCATGCCCATTAGAGTTCAATCCTTCGACTCCCAGGTTAACATCCTTTCCTTCTTGTTCGTCTTCCATTTCAGGGATAATTTGCATTCTTCCCCACTCCATACTTGGCGTTGGTTCTCTAGAGTTTTGTCCTTCGTTGAACTCTGCACACGCACTGTGCAATTGAATTCGAAATTTGTCAGACCATTAAACTTCATGCATAATCCACAATGTTTACAACTATTACGAACAAAAACGAAAGAAATTTCAACTTCACAAATTTTCTGAGATCTGTCTGGCTCTGTCTTGTTGGGTTTCTTGAAATTCTCTTATTTCCTCATTGGAAAGTTTTCCTTCCATAGGAAACTCTTCGGGTCTCCCTTCCTTCTATCGGGGTTACCTCTATCAGGGTTTTGGAATTTGTAATGTCGAGATGCACATGCATTCACAACCTCCGATCCTCCGATATGCCTTATCCCTTCAAGCTAAACCCTGGCTGATGTGATCGCTGACTCGTGACCCCGACCTTTTCCCTTATCAGGGTTCGGGGTTTCGTGAATCAAAATGTGTCAAAACTCTTGACAGTGGAATCCCCGATTTCCCGATATGCTCTTGCACTGGCTAGCTCTCCTGACTCAGCCTCTGGTCCACATGACCATACTATATGACCTCCACCTTACCCCGTTGGGTTTCAGCGGTTTCAATGTCAATGCTCAAATGCTCACGGGATCCCCGATGGGTCCCAATCGTTGACTTGTCAACAGTCCTTTTTCCTGTCGCTAAAAATACACCACATGTCCTCCTGATAGTCGGTGTGGCCCCACGTTCCTAGGCCTTATCGAGAAATTGCGTATCGTGATTTTCCAATGCACGAAACCTTTGCTTCTGGGATCTCCGATATCCCGATTCCTGATATGCCGACGCGCCTTTCACTTTAACCCTTCGCGGTCAAGTCAGGTCCATGTGACCTGCGTTCATATGACCACAGTCATATGCTTCTATCAGGGTTTCTGGGTTCGGAGTTTCAAAGTGTATGACTCACTCGTCACCAGGGTTCTCGATTTCTCGATGAACCTCAAACACTGATGGACTTACTCCTTGTCGGGACTTTCCCCGATGGCAGATCTCTACCATGTGTCCCTTAAATAAACGGTCCCTATTTCCTCCAGGGTTCGGGACTAAAAAGGTCTCAAGTTCCTTATCCTTAGGAACTCCGATATGTCACTTCCTGACTCTGCCCAGGCTACTGACATCTGTCCTAAAAATGAACGGTTTAGATCTTGTCACGAAATCCCTGATCGCGTTTCCGTGTGACAACATTTCTATGTGCTCGAGAACTCCGATTCTCCGATTTTCGACCCTCTCCAGGATTCTAACACCTATCCTCCTTGGAATCCTATGGCTATGATCCCTTCGTCATTTCGGCTTCTCATCTACCCATGAGGACTTAAATCCTACGCAACTTCTGTCAACTCGGATGGTTGACGGGTAATCCCACAGGGATCTTACGACTCACGATCCTCCTGAGTTTAAACTCCTGTGCAGTATCCAAGGCTTTAAACCTTGTGCATGTTCTCCAGATCTGACAGTTACAAGGGTTCACCTTCCCTTCTGAACAAATCTGATGGTTCTAACACCATTGGTGTAGAGACCTGTCTCCCTGTTGTCATAGACCATACCAGCTGCAGTTTCACAGCACCACTAAACCTCCTGAGCTTACAGGCATGGTTAAGTAACTCCTATACACTCTGGGTCTTACCAGGGTCAGAAATTGGTCCTCCACACACAATTTCTCCTCTCACCCTCAGTCCAAAGACCACTCAACTGGCCCATCTAGGCTCAGTGTCGAAACCTTAGCTCTGATACCAATTTGTAGTGTACCCTTTCACAATCGAGGTTTACAAACCTCTCAATTTACCATTATACATGGATGTTTACATAATTCATACTAAAATTATAAGCAAATTCTTTTAACATCATTAAACACACTCAAACTCAGAGTAAAATATATGGGTACTGCTATAATTAAACAAGTCATAGCATTCAACAACACTTCATTTACACACAGTGGAAAACATGATAATATATACAGCATAGTCATGCCAAAACATGTTCAAAACATAATTCAAAATACTTATCTTTTATCAGCTGTAGAAATCACCAACCAAGTGTAGGCCTTGCACGAACCTCCCAGCCTTGGACCACACTGTTCATCATCTCAATAGTTGGTCACCCCTGAGCTGGGACCGAGCTCCACCCCAAGGCAAGGAATCCTAGGCTAGGCTGAGGTTACAGGGAAGATAACACATACACATTCACCAGGAAGAAGCTCTCCCAAGAATCTCCCACGCTCATTGCACACAGACCCTCATTCCCCACATGTCTGTTCCACCCCAGGAGAGTGCACCTTCTCTGTCACCTAGACAGTCCTTCGGCTGCCAGTGTCCCTTACCTTGGATTATAGGAACAGACTGGACTGGAATTCTCCGGGCTCCATGGCAGCTACAGGGTTCCTTCCAGGAATTCTCTTCTCCCTTTGTGCACTCTCTCACCTGGAGGAGTCACTCACAGGCCAACAAGCCTCATGTAGTCCAACACTGCGTGGTCACAACAACCATAGAAAACATAGACAATTACTTCTCAAAACGGTTCAGCTGTCACAGGATAATCTCACGGGATGATTTCGGAGCAGGCTTCATGCACATGCTAGCTCAGCATTTCCGAAAAAACCAAAGGATTCTTCCACTCGAGTTCAACACAGGGAATTCCGGTTCAGGAAATGTGCTCTCAGGATTTCCTGGAACAGACACAGACTCACAACTCTGGACAGGGTATACACGGTTTCCCTAGGACAACACAAGCTTTTCGTCGTTTTTAGAGATAAACCAAGGTATTCTGGTAGATGGCGTACCAGTTCCACGTTCAGACGTTCGGGTCAGAACGGAGGAAGATCCCCACCCACGGTTCAGTTTAGGGCTTATATTTGCATGCACTAGGGTTGACACTTGTCACCCTGGGAACTACATGCATACCACAACGTGCATCCCCTTTGCACGTTCCCTCCCTTGCCAGGAACTTACGATAAACAAAAATGCACATGTCTCTTTTTTTAAAAATAATATTAGAATATTATTTCCCAGGCTTAAGCCCACTAGGCTTAGCCCCTAGTCTCATCACTCAACCCCTTTTCCCCACCTTCCAGCCCTTAATCCCTTGCCCGCTTTGTGGACGCTCGTTCCCCCATCACTCATTCATCGTGGTCAGTCTGCACTGGTGGTGTTTTTATATTTTATAAATTGATCTGCATACATATAAGTACATCATCAGGCTCCTGGCCTTCAACACTTAGGATCCTTGGCCTAACAAATCACATAACCCTACAGCTTATACAAAACTTGGCTCACCAGCCTATAGAACATATTTACAATTCTTTTCATATAACATGCTCTGTAACGGGGCTCGGCCTTGGGGAAATTACAATCCCCCTCCCCTTATTTTTGCACTATCCTTAGTGCAACTTACATTGTCTTTGTGTGTCCTTCAAAATTTTCAAAAGGATGTGGGTACTCGGCCCGCATTACTTCTTCATGCTCCCATGTCACGTCCTCAGGACTGTACCAGGTCCACTAGACCTTTACAAGCCCTATAGCTCGATTCCAGAGCTGCTTGTTTTCCCTGTCCAATATGTGCACAGGATGCACTTACAGGACACCTTCTGGTTCCACCTGAGTCATAGTCCAATCGATAACATAATTAGCATCAGGTACATGATTGGTTAATACTCTTCAAAGATGATTGAGTGGCTGACTATGTAGGTTTGTATCATGTGTGCATTAAGATGTTGGAATTTATGTGCATTTTCAAGGAAACATACCCCACGCACAGTAAAATCAGACATGGCGTATAATACCTAGATGGATGTGTGCATAGTTATGTTGTGTGATAAACATGTTGGTGTCTGCAGTTAATGTTGAGTTACTTTTGTTGCTTAAGGTTGTACTGAAAAGAGAATGTTTCTTCCACTATTATAAGTTGTGTGGTGTGACTCAAGCTTGGGTTGAGTTTGTTACTTCAAGTGATATTGCACAGACTTTTGTTATATTATAATATGTGTAGTGAAACTTCATATTACATTACTCAATAGTGTTCTCGAGAATTACAATTTTGTTGACTAGGAGCTATAGAACTTGAAGTTGTGTGATGGTGCCCACCATGGGCTAGTTGGGGACATTACATTATGGTATAAGAGATATTGGTTCAACATTGTATTTGTATGGGCCATAGACTAGCATGAATAGATGTGTGCAAAAAAAATTCGTGTCACATAGTGCATATTTTAGTTTGCGTAGAAAACCATCGGTGCACAATATAGAGTTGTGATGTGCACAAAGATAGTGTTGGGAATGTGTTATATTCTTTGCATGTATGTGTGTGGTCACATCAGATATGAAAACTACGTCTGACGATCCATACAGTATTTATTTTTGTGTCATATGCACCACGTGCTTTCCTAGGGGGTTCCCAAGGGGGGCAGGTATCCCCCCCTGATTACGCGTAACATTCTGCAGTGGGTGGTAGCCTGGGGCAGCGCCCAAATTTTTTTTTTGGGGCAGGTTTTTCTATTTTTAGTGGTTTTGTAAATTAATTCTGGAATAAGGGATTGGGGTTTTGGTATCTATGGAATACCTAAAAACATTGTATATATATATTTTATGGTGAATGGTTAAATTCGATATAATGAATATAAGAAAGGTTTTCCCAGTTGAGGGTTTCCGGTATAAAATCTATGTGTACTTCATGTATGAACCATTGATTAAATTATATTTTTCTTAAGAATCTATATGTATTGCTTTAATTCAAAGATTTAAAACTTACATGTGGTATCAGATCTCGTTTTTGGCTTCAGAGGGACGCCTTTTTTTTTGAGGGTTTGACTCGGTCTTGATAGATCAAGCTTATCTTGGGTCTATGATAAACGTGGGTTTAGTGGGAGATTTTGCAATGGAGATTTGAGTATAGAAAGAGGAATGGCAAGCTCGTCTAGAATCGAGATAGAGAAGTTCAACGGTAAAAACTTCGAGCTATGGAAGCTCAAGATGGAGGAACTTCTTGTAGACAAAGAACAATGGATCACTGTGGATCCTAGTACACAGCCTATTAGTACACCATATACTATCAAATAGGCTACTGGTACACAACCTACTAGTACACAAACTACTAGTACACCAGCCACTGGTATGTCGAAGGAATATTGGGAGAAGTTGGACATAAGAGAAACGAGTACTATTCGACTCTGCCTGGTAGATTCGGTTTTACTGAATGTCTCAGGAGAATATACAACCAAGGAAATATGGGATAAGTTGGGGAATTTGTATCAATCAAAGTCCGTAGTAAAGAAGTTGTTTCTTTGAAAGAAGTTGTATCATCTTAGGATGGAAGATAGAGATTCTATGAAAGAAGATCTAAATTCCTTTAATATGTCGGTAAGTCAACTTGGCTCTGTTAATATTACGATTGCAGAGGAAGATAAGTGTATTACTTTGTTATGTTCTTTGCCAGATTCTTGGGATAATCTGGTGTTAGCAATAGGTAGTACCACTCAATCTACATTGAAGTATGAGTATGTAGTTGCATCTTTGTTATTTGAAGTGATGAGGTGAAAAAGCATGGATGGTCACAACATAGATGTTTAGTTGTAAGAGGGCATAACCAATACAGGAAACCTGGTAAGCCTTCTCGGTGAAGATCTAAATCTACAAGTAGGTCTATGTCTCCAAGAAAATATTTGAGGAAATGTTGGAAGTGTGGTAAAATAGGGCGTTATAAGAAAGATTGCAAGTATAAGAAGGTTGAAAAACCAAAGGGATCTCATAGTACCTCTTTCACAAAGGCGAAAACCTCCACTAAACAAGGAGGTGATGTTTACCTGGCATCTACAAGTACACATGCATAACATGATGTATGGTTGATTGAATCAGGTGCGTCATACCATATGACTCCTCATAGGGAGTGGTTCTCTAAATATGAAAAATATGATTGTGGTGATGTATTCCTAGGAGATGAATTGACAGCAAAAATCTTGGGACGTGGAAGAGTTATGTTGTTGTTAAAATATGGAAGGATTAGAACTCTCCCTGGGCTTACGCACACTCCAAAACTAGCTAGGAGCTTAATATCTATAAGCAAGATGGAATATGCAGGAGTGGATACTATATTTGGAAACGAAATTTGCAAGATGGTATGAGGAGAAATGGTCTTGATGAGGGGAGTTCGGTGTGGAACTTTATACAAGTTATTAGGAAAAACTTATACTAATGGGTGTAATATTTTTGTTGTCCCTAAGAAGAGAAATGGAGACAAAACGAATATTGTCCCAGAAAAGAACACAATGCTGTGGCATCAAAGACTGGGGCATATTGGAGAAAAGGGCCTACAAATACTACACGATAAAGGTATGGTTGAAGGTATGTATAATATAACACTGTATTTTGATTTATGTGAACATCGCATATATGGTAAACATAATCGAGTAAGATTCTCATCTGGTGCTACAAGAGCAAAGGGGATCTTAGAGTTGATACACAGTGATGTGTTTGGAGTTGTTCCTATTCCATCCCTAGCTAAATCTGTGTATTATGTTTCATTCATAGATAATTTTTCAAGGAACACATGGATTTATTTTCTTAGAAAGAAATCTAAGGTATTTTATAAATTTAAAGAGTTTAAGTATCTGGTAGAAAATCAGATAGGGAAGAAAATAAAGGTATTGAGAATAGATAATGTTGGAGAATTCTGTGGAAATGAATTCAAAGAATTCTGTAAGAAGTGTGGTATATCAAGGGAGAAGACTACTCCATACACTCCTCAACAGAATGGAGTTCCAAAAAGGATGAACATGACACTAATGGAAAGAGCAACGAGCATGCTCAACGGTGTTGGGTTAGGACAAGAATTCTAGGTAGAGGTAGTGGGTACAACATGTTACCTGGTCAATCGATCACCTTCATCAACATTGGATGATAAAAATCCACACGAGGTATGTTTTGGAAAGAAACCCTCTCTTCAACATCTTTGAGTGTTTGGTAAATGGGTGTTGAAGATCACATATATGAGCATATATGGAAAGACAATCCACTACCACCATTATGATGAACTTATTTCCTAATTTGGGGAATCCAACAATTAAATCCATAGAAATATCCATCCAAATAGTAGGTTGAAGCGAAAGAAATTGGAGTTTACCATGAGGTTTTAGAGTCTCTCCCTTATTGTGCTGACATGTATAACATTCAGCCACAAATGTGTGGATTTCCTATTTCATACTGTCCTAGAATAAATATCATTTCACCAGTTCATAAGTTTTGGTAAAATCTGAATGGCTAGTTGTAGGTGAAGCATGAAACTCAAAGAAGACCTTAGATTTAAGAGATGATTGTTTTCTTAAATACAAGCGACCTTTATACATAAATGATTCATTATGCCAAGAATACACTAGAGTAGCTTGGGGATCATGTTAAAGTTTTTACATTGGGCTAGAAATTTTGGAGTCTTGCAACCATTCCTGGTTAACATCCTGAAGCTAGTTAATGATAATGAATGCAAGGGAAAAGAGGGAGCCTTCTTATTCATATTTCCTAGAAAGAGCATCAACAACCACATTTTCTTTTCCCTTCTTGTAAAGAATTTCATAATCATATCCAAAAAACTTGGTCACCCATTTTTATTTCTCTAGGGATGAAATTCATTGTTCCAAAAAGTACTTAAGTCTTTGATGATCTGTCTAAATTTAAAAGTGTTGTCCCAATAAATAAGGGCCATGGATGATTTT
>ML789505.1:215310-228598 GCA_009831015.1 Picea engelmannii | reverse complement strand
GAAAAATAACACAAAGTGACGGAGGAAAGGATGAAAGACATGATTCATGAGACTTTGAAAAGTGGAGGGGGGATTACAGAGACCAAAGGGTATGACCAAGAACTCATTGTGTCCCTCATGAGTGTGAAATGTAGTATTGGGAACGTCTTAAACCTTCATACATATCTGGTGGTAGCCAGAAGGAAGGTCAACTTTGGTAAAATATTGATCCCCACTAAGTTCATCCAGAAGGTCATCTATGATGGGAATGGGAAATTTTTCCTTGATGGTAAGTTTGTTGAGGGAATGAAAATCAGGACACATGCACCAAGTTCCTTCCATATTGAGGACCATGAGAAAAGGGGAAGAATAGGGGATGGTACTAGGATGGATAACACTCACTTCTAATGATTCATGGAAAATTTTGTCAGTTTCAATTTTTTAATCAAAGGGATGATGATAAGGGAAAACATTGAGATGAATAATGACTAGGATTAAAGGAATGGAATTTTCATGGCCACTGTGGGAGGAGAGAAGGCCCAGGGGATTTTGGAAAATAGTGTGATGGTGGGAAACTATAGATTGAAGTTTGGGGTGTACAGGGGGTGTCTCAACTGCTTGAATGGAATGGAGTTGGGAAATGATGCAAGAATTAACCTTTTAGAGTAACTTTTCCATGCAATGGGAGTCCAGTAACTTTTTCATTTAATGGGATTTGATGATCTCAGAGAACCCTCAACATTGCTTGAATGGAGTTGGGGTAGGATTGCTTTAGGTGAAACCTCAACATTTTCATCTAAAACATACTCTGAAATGGCCATAAATTTTTTATGTTATTTACACATGTTCCTTGGAGAGTATTTGTCCTCATACTTATATAAAATATCGTTGAGTTGAAATTCAACAATTTCCACACGTATTAATTTTTGGAGCTTGATAGGAGTGGCTTGAGGGGAAGGGACAGTGGGTGTCTCAACTGCTTGAATGGAATGGAGTTGGGAAATGATGCCAAAATGCACGTTTTAGAATAACTTTTCCATGCAATGGGATTTGAGTAAGTTTTCCATTCAATGGGATTCGATGATCTCAGAGAACCTGTTGTAATGCCCTCGAGTTTATATTTTTTTTTGTCATGTTAGAATTTCATGGTTCAATCCTTAAAATCCATGGTTATGGGGCCAAGAGTGCATAAGCATTCAAAACTAAACACATTATCACAACCACGCATGTCATTAGAAAACATGTGATATTTCTGGTTACATTCACGAATTTGTAGGAACCCATTTACACAACGCCCCCCACATTTCATGGAATCACCATTGAAAATCATGATTTGAAAATTGTCGACATCACAGATATAGCAATTGATTTCCTTGGAAAGAGTGTGATGAATGAAATTATGAGTGCTTCCACTATTAACTAGAATGATGACTTTTTGGTTCTTAATGTAAGTAATCAATTTGAGGGTTTGGGGAGCAGAAAATCTAGTAAGAGAATTTAACGTAATCAATGGTTCAACTTCAAAAGGATTAGAGGGAAGTGTAAGATCATCTTTCTGGGGTAGCATTGCTTTAGGTGAAACCTCAACATTTTCATCTAAAACATCCTCTGAAATGGCCATAAAATGTTTATGTTATTTACACATGTTCCTTGGAGAGTATTTATCATCATAGTTATAGAAAATATCGTTGAGCTGAAATTCAACCATTTCCACATGTGTTAATTTTTGGAGCTTGATAGGAGTGGCTTGAGGGGAAGGGATGGTGGGTTTAGGGTCGGGAACAAAAGAATTATTTTTTCTCTAGGCCAATATGACCTATTGTGCCTCCTTGGCACGTTCAGTTTATTCCAACAAAGTCTATGGGAGATCCATTATGATGTGGGATAATATTTCATCCTTGAGACAACTGATAAACAATTACCAAAAGAAATCCTTTGTCATGGTGTTCATTTGGAAAGCCAAGCGCACAAAGGAAATAATAAAATCTTCCATTGTTCCAGACTGATTCAACTTAGTCATATATCGTAAATGGTGGGTGTCCATGTCAAAGAATTCATACAACCTGGTAACAAATTGTGACCAAGAAACATACCCTTGGCGTGTATTTATACACCATTTCCATCATTTCCACCATTTGGGATCCAAAAAAATATTTTTTTAATGAAGTTTGGTCAACTCATCAGAAAATTCCATGGAGGGATAAGTAGTGTTCCATATGACTAACCCAGGTTGTTGGATCTAAGCCATTAAATTTGTTCACCTCAACACTATAAATATGAGGGTCATAAGGTAGGGAGTTGGAATGAGACTACAGAGGATGGTTGGAGTCAACACATTCAATATAGAAAGGTAGGTCCAAGGAGGAATGATCCTAAAATTGTTTCATGAATTGTTTGAGGGTGGAATAGAATTCATAAATGTGGCTACCTAGTTGTTCCTGGATGTATTCCATTTTGGCATGAATGGAAAGAATGCCATTATTCACTTGGGCCTGAAGGTAAATAAGTTCATTATTCAGTTTCTGATTGGTTTATTCGTGGAGAGTGGGAGCCATGAGGGGATGAKGGGTGGGTCCACASAYRAAAAATTAGATAAGTGATATRTAMCACTATGATCAAGGAAACAATAGGAAACCAATGGGATAAGTGGGAAATAAGGGTGTYRGGAAGSGTATGGGTCCATGAGGTATAAAAARAGGTTAAAAATTATAGTGATCACAATAATYAGGGTGAAAAGGGGGACMCGATGAGATAGGTGTCAAATAAGGGTGCRRARAGGACCTACATATTTTTCATTTTTACTTCTACAGAGTTATACTCTGACYTGAATAATAATGCAGTGTCGATGTCCCCAAATTTTTAATAGAAACAAATGTGTATTAATTTTGCAAACAAGATGTATGAGGCAAGGTTTCACAGTTTAATGTCCATGATCCATAACCCTTTGTAATTGAACATATAGGCTGGTGAGTAATTGGAACCAAGTGTAAATGTAATTTACATTTAGGATAGTGAGTCGTTAGCACCTGGTTTTGGTATTGCACACATCATAGTAGTGCACAGAGAAATATTATCACAGACAAGGTGCACACATTTTATGTGTTACACACACCTGCGTAAGTGTGCACATTGCACTATGTTCCATGCACTTGGGTGACTATGTGGTAATGACTAGAAATGTCCAAAGCTAATTTACATATATGACTATATGTGTTTTAAGGCCAGAGAGCCTGTGTGATTATGACAGTAGTGAGATTGGATGTAGATAGGTTAGTGTGCATATCCATGTAAATATAATCATGATTACTAATATAATATTTCATCACTTTGCATAGATAGACTCGTATGAAATGAGAAGGGAGGATGACGCTACAAAGAGTGTAACGTGGATATGTTTTTATCCTAAGTTCCCAAGGGTAAGGAGCGGATCACCAAGTGGCTTAAAGATACTTCTAAAGATGAAAAGTGTCAAGTGGAAGGAATGCAATATATATTTCTATCCTTAGTGTATTTTGGGTATTATTGAATTATTATTCATGTTTCAGGATCTTGTGAGTAGAAGGGGGTCGGACTGTATGGGAAAATACAATTGTTACCTTATCTCCATAGAGAAGCTTGAAAGGATTTGTGGTTTTGTAATTTGAGTTTACTGTCAAGGAGACGAGATGAAAAACCCTGAGAAGTCTGTCTCGGAGAGATATTGGTTTTTGTGAAGTCATTGTTAGACTTAAGAGCATACTCTCCAGCTGAGAGTATTGCTAAGAATTTTTCCCTGGTGCATCGAGAATTAGTCATAGGGTTTGGAGACTTTATGTTCAGAATGTTGTTGGTAACCTTGGGAAGGGAAGTGGGGAATCCGAAGGAATATTAAGAAGATAAGGGGAACACATCATTGGGTATGATAGGTGTGTGGGAAATGAGGGACTATGGGATATTTTCAACAACGGGCATCCATGAATGAGCAATTTTATTGTGAGTCAGACCTTAGTGTGTTACTAGAAGTATTTTTACCTACTGGATTCGAGCCCCAGCTTGGGGGTGACCTGTTCCTGAAAGATTTGAGAAAAAACATCTATGGCTGGGAAGAAAGTTTGAGTCAAGGCCATAGTTGGTGACATTCATGAAGGATAAGTGTTCTTTATGTACTTGTCTTGTTTACTATGTCCTTATTTGTCTTTGTTTGACATGGGTTAGTTCTTATATGGGTTGTTCTATATAATTTTTTATTTCTGTTCTATTTAATGTTGCTTGCATATGTCATTATGGTACCTATAGCATTTATCTATAGTTGTGCATAGGTATCTCAGTTGACGATAGCCTTGATTCATAAGTAAATATTTTGAATTTGTTAATACGTTTCAAAGAGGATTGAGTGGTTGACTACGTAGGTTTGTACCATGTGTGCATTAAGATGCTGGAATTTTTGTGCATTTTCAAGGAAACATACCCCACACATAGTAAAGTCAGACATGGTGCATAATGCCTAGATGGATGTGTGCATAGTTATGTTGTGTGATAAACATGTTGGTGTGTGTAGTTAATGTTGAGTTACTTTCGTTGCTTAAGGTTGTACTGAAAAGAGAATGTTTCTTCCACTATTATAAGTTGTGTGGTGTGACTCAAGATTGGGTTGAGTTTGTTACTTCAAGTGATATTGCACAGAATTTTGTTATATTATAATATGTGTAGAGAAACTTCATATTACATTACTCAATAGTGTTCCTCGGAATTACAATTTTGTTGACTAGGAGCTATAAAAGTTGAAGTTGTGTGATGGTTCCCACCATGGGGTCGTTGGGGACACTACATTATGGTATATGAGATATTGGTTCAACTTTGTATTTGTATGGGCCATAGACTAGCACGAATAGATGTGTGGAAAAAAAATTGGTGTCACATAGTGCATATTTTAGTTTGCGTAGAAAACCATTGGTGCACAATATAGAGTTGTGATGCGCACAAAGATAGTGTTGGGTATGTGTTATATTCTTTGCATGTGTGTGTGTGGGCACATCAGATATGACAAGTATGTCTGACGATCCCTGCGGTATTTATGTTTGTTTCATGTGCACCACACGCTTTCCTAGGGGGTTCCAAAGGGGGGCAGGTATCCCCCCCCTGATTACGCGTAGCATTCGGTAGTGGGTGGTAGCATTCGATAGGTTTTTCTATTTTTAGTGGTTTTGTAAATTAATCCTGGAATAAGGGATTAGGGTTTTCGTATCTATGGAATAGCTAAAAACATTGTATATATATTTTATGGTGAATGGTTAAATTCTATATAATGAATATAAGAAAGGTTTTCCCAGTTGAGGGTTTCCGGTATAAAATCTCTATGTACTTTGTGTATGAACCATTGATTAAATTATGTTTTTCTTAAGAATCTATATGTATTTCTTTAATTCAAAGATTTAAAACTTACATGTGGTATCAGATCTCATTTTTGGCTTCAAAGGGACGCCTTTGTTTTTGAGGGTTTGACTCAGTCTTGATAGATCAAGTTTATCTTGGGTCTGTGATAAACATGGGTTTAGTGGGAGATTTTTCAATGGAGATTCGAGTATAGAAACGGGAATGGCAACCTCGTCTAGAATCGATATAGAGAAGTTCAACGGTAAAAACCTTGAGCTATGGAAGCTCAAGATGGGGGACCTTCTTGTAGACAAAGAACAATGGATCACTGTGGATCCTAGTACACAACCTATTGGTACACCATATACTATCAAATAGGCTACTGGTACACAACCTACTAGTACACAAACTACTAGTACACCAACTACTCGTATGTCGAAGGAATATTGGGAGAAGTTGGACAAAAGAGAAAGGAGTACTATTCGACTCTGCCTGACAGATTCAGTTTTGTTGAATGTCTCGGGAGAATCTATAGCCAAGGAACTATTTGATAACTTGGGGAATTTGTATCAATCAAAATCCTTGGTAAACAAGTTGTTTCTTTGAAATAAGTTGTATCATCTTAGGATGGAAGATAGAGATTCTATGAAAGAACATCTAAATTCCTTTAATACATCGGTAAGTCAACTTGGCTCTGTTAATATTACGATTGCAAAGGAAGATAAGTGTATTACTTTGTTATGTTCTTTGCCAGACTCTTGGTATAATCTGGTGTTAGCAATAGGTAGTACCACTCAATCTACATTGAAGTATGAGGATGTAGTTGCATCCTTGTTATCTGAAGTGATGAGGTGAAAAAGAATGGATGGTCACAACACAGATGTTTAGTTATAAGAGGGCATAACCAATACATGAAACCTGGTAATCCTTCTGGGTGGAGATCTAAATCTACAAGTAGATCTAAGTCTCCAAGAAAATCTTTGAGGAAATGTTGGAAGTTTGGTATAACAGGGCATCATAAGAAAGATTGCAAGTCTAAGAAGGTTGAAAAACCAAAGGGATCTCATAGTACCTCTTTCACAGAGGCGAAAACCTCCACTAAACAAGGAGGTGATGTTTACCTGGCCTCTACAAGTACACATGCAGAACATGATGTATGGTTGATTGAATCAGGTGCGTCATACAATATGACTCCTCATAGGGAGTGGTTCTCTGAATATGAAAAATATGATTGTGGTGATGTATTCCTAGGAGATGACTTGACAACACAAATCTTGGGATGTGGAAGAGTTAAGTTGTTGTTAAAAGATGGAAGGATTAGAACTCTCCCTAGGCTTATGCACATTCCAAAACTAGCTAGGAGCTTAATATCTATAAGAAAGATGGAATATGCAGTAGTGGATACTATATTTGGAAAGGGAACTTGCAAGATGGTATGAGGAGAAATGGTCCTGATGAGGGGAGTTCGGTGTGGAACTTTATACAAGTTATTGGGAAGAACTTATACTAATGGGTGTAATATTTTTGTTTTCCCTAAGCAGAGAAATGAAGGAGACAAGAAAAATATTGTCCCAGAAAAGAAGACCATGCTGTGGCATCAAAGACTGGGGCATATTGGAGAAAAGGGCCTGCAAATACTACACGATAAAGGTATGGTTGAAGGTATGTATAATATAACATTGGATTTTGATTTATGTGAACATTGCATATATGGTAAACATAATCAAGTAATATTCTCATCTGGTGCTACAAGAGCAAATGGGATCTTAGAGTTGATACACAATGATGCATTTGGAGTTATTCCTATTCCATCCCTAGCTAAATCTATGTATTATGTTTCATTCATAGATAATTTTTCAAGGAACACATGGATTTATTTTCTTAGAAAGAAATCTAAGGTATTTGATAAATTTAAAGAGTTTAAGTCTCTAGTAGAAAATCAGACAGGGAAGAAAATAAAGGTATTGAGAATAGATAATGGTGGATAATTCTGTGGAAATGAATTCTTAGAATTCTGTAAGAAGTGTGGTATATCAAGGAAGAAGAATACTCCATACACTCCTCAATAGGATGGAGTTCCAAAAAGGATGAACAAGAAACTAATGGAAAGAGCAATGAGCATGCTCAACGGTGTTGGGTTAGGACAAGAATTATGGGTAGAGGTAGTGTGTACAACATGTTACCTGGTCAATCGATCACCTTCATCAACATTGGATGATAAAACTTCACACGAGGTATGGTTTGGAAAGAAACCCTATCTTCAACATCTTAGAGTGTTTTGTTGGGATGCTTATGTACATGTTCCAAAGGAAAATAGAAGTAAGCTGCATAAAAATGATGAAAAGTATAACTTTATTGGTTATAAAGATCATGTGAAAGGTTATAAGCTTTAGAACCCAAAAACCAAGAAAACTCTTTATAGTCGAGATGTTGTTTTCAGAGAGGTAAAAGATGTGTCCAAACAGGAATTCCTACCAATGCAAGACGAACCTAAGAAAATAGAGAATGACTTGGATGATGCAAAATCTAAAACATCTAAAGAAGGGGAAGGAAAAGAAGAAGAAGAAGAACCTCATACCCCAATACTGGGGAGATCATTGAGAGATATAAGGTAACCAGAAAGGTATAGTCCACTTGATTTCCATTCCAATTTTTCTTTATTTATTACTGATGATGATCCCGAAACTGTCAGGGAAGCAGTGAATTCAGAGGATAGTAAACTTTGGAAGAAGGCCATGGTTGAAGAAATGCATGCCTTGGATAAGAATGAGGCATGGGATATAGTTGAGTTTCTAGCTGGAAGAAAATCAGTTGGTAGAAAATGGTTGTTCAAGAAGAAGTTTAATGTAGAAGGTAAAGTGGAGAAATACAAAGCTCGGTTAGTAGAAAAAGGTTATTCCCAGGTAGAGGGAATTGACTTTGGTGATATTTTTTTATCCAGTTGCTATTTTAACTTCTATTAGATTTATTTTATCTATTTCTACTGCTTTTGATATTGAAGTGGAACATATGGATGTGAAGACATCATTCCTACATGGGGATAAGGAAGAAGAAATCTAGATAAAGTAGCCATAAGAATTTATAGTGAAGGGAAACAAAGAGATGGTATGGAAGCTAAAGAAGTCACTATATGGTCTAAAGCAATCGCCTAGGATGTGGTACAAAAAGTTTGACACATACATCCTAGGATTGGGATTTGTAAGAAGGAGGGTTGATCACTATGTATATTTTGAGAAGGTTGGTAATCACTTCATTTATGTAGTGTTGTATGTTGATGACATGTTGTTGGTAGGAAATAACATGGATGTTATTAAGGAGGTGAAATCACAACTATTGTCCAAATTTGACATGAAGGACTTGGTCATGCTAACTTCATTATGGGAATGGAAATTAAAAGAGATCTTGAAAACAGGAAACTCTGGTTGGATCAGAGAAAATATGTTGAGATGATATTGTAGAGGTTTAATATGCATGGAAGTAAACCAGTCAAGGTTCCTATTCCTATATGTGTAAATTTATCTGCAGATCAATGTCCCAAGACATAGGAAGAAGAAGAGGACATGTCCCAGGTTCCATATGTCAGTGCAGTTGGCAGTTTCATGTATGCAATTTTCTGTACTAGGCCAGACATTGAACATGAAGTGGGTGTTTTGAGCAAGTATATGTGAAAACCAGGGAAGGAGCATTGGGTATCAGTAAAGAGGGTCTTCAGGTATCTTCCCGGTACTACCAGTTATGGATTGTGCTACCAAGGAAGGCTGGGATTGGATAGAGTGTTGGACATACATGTCTTTGTTGATGTAGAATAGGATGGAGATCTAGATGGAAGAATGTGTACAAGTGGGTATGTGTTTAACCTATTTGGAGGAGAAATTAGTTGGATAAGGAAAAGATGGGTTGTAGTGGAACTCTCAACTACAGAAGCTGAATACATCGAAGCTAGTTATGCAAGCAAGGAAACAATATGGTTACAAAGATTTTGTTTAGGTATTGGGTTGGTACAACAAGCAGTGAGATTAGGTTGTGACAGTTAGAGTGCAATATTCCTGGCAAAGAACCCATCTTATCATTCGAAGACAAAACATATTGATATTCAATATCACTTTGTGAGAGACATGGTTGAGGAAAAGAAGGTGTTGCTGGAAAAGGTGGACACTTCGAAGAATGTTACAGATTCATTAACAAATCCTGCGAGCACAGAAAAGTTCTCCCCTAGATTGTTGATTATATAATCCCCTGGACCCTCGGATGCAAAGAAAACAACAAGTGGGAGAATGTTGGGTATGTGTTATATTCTTTGCATGTGTGTTTGTCGGTGCGCCAGGTATGACAAGTGTGTGTGATGATCCCTCTAGTAATGATTTATGTCTCATGTGCGTTGGGTTCTTTCCTAGGGCGGGGGGCAAGTATGCCTCCCCCTGGTTACGGGCACTGCCCCAAACTTTTTTTTTGGGCAGGTTTTGCTATTTTTTAGCGATTTTGTAAATTAATCCGGGAATAATGGATTAGGGTTTTGGTATCTACGGAATACCTAAAAACATTGTATATATATTGTATGGTGAATGGTGAAATTCGATAAAATGAATATAAGAAAGGTTTTCCTGGTTGAGGGTTTCTAGTATAAAATCTCTATGTACTCTGTGTATGAGCCATTGATTAATTTTTGTTTCTCTTAAGAATCTATATGCATTGCTTTACTTCACAAGTTTAAAACTTACATATAGTAATGCGTGGGTGTGCGCACTAGAGTTTGGAATTTTAAAATAGTCCAAGAAATCTGAGGGAAATATTCTGACAAAATGGTGCGAAGTTTTCATGTAGTTGTTGTATGAAATCATCTAACAAATATCAATTTCTTGAGTGTTTTACAGAACTTTAAGTCAATAGAGAGTGGAAAATTCATTGTAGAAGATTAAAAGCATGGAAGATCCATGGAGGACTTACATTCCTCATGATGAATTTCGGGATCTGTATGTTGGGTTGGTTGTTGATGGTATCGAATCCAAGGAAAAGAACAGGAACTTGGTAGAAATTGTAAAACTACTCTTCCTGAGGAGGCTTGATAGAAATATTATTATAGTGAGGAACTTGGTATAAGTATTCTCACTATCATCCTTATTCAATTTTTTTATCATTATAATAATTCAAATAAATATTATGATTATTAAATATTATCTTCTTGAAGACAAAAACAAAAAAGCTTGAATCAAATTCCTCTATCCATAACTTCTTTGTGTGATAAATACTATTATAAAATACTCTTTCATTTAAATAACTATATTTTTAAGTAACCATATTTTTAAATAGAGGTTTAGATTTAAATACAAAAATATAAAGTTTTAACAAGTATGCATTTGGACAAACATTTAGTTAAGTAGTAATCTTGTTAAATATTGTGCTTTTAAATCTAATGAACTTAAAAACAATAAAGAAAACTTATATCAAATTAAAAAAAAATTATATCAAGTTCATAGAAATTTCATAATTAAATAATAAATAAAATCTACATTAATAATTACAAGAATATTAATTAAATTTAATATTAATAAACAATAAGAAAAATATTCAATTATTAATGAAACCTACTAGTACTAAAAAAACATGTGAAGATAATAGAATTAATCTATATTATTTAAGAAGTATTAATAACTCAAACAAATAGTACCTCATCCCTTCCTCAATACCAAAGTCAAACCCTACTAAAAAAAGATTTTAATATGCAAACATGGTATTTCACGAGATCGAAAAACATCTCCTTAATATGCAAACATGGTTTTTCATTAAACCACGAGACCAAAAAACATCTCCTTAATATGCAAACATGGTATTTCATTAAACCAGAAAACCAAAAAACATCTCCTTACATAACTACTTTGGGGTATACTATACCCCATTCGATCTAAAATAAATAATTATGGAATCTAAAATAATTTTAAATTCGACGATACACCACCAATTTCTCACCATTGATAAACAAGGTCTCACCATTAATAAACAAGGTGACAAAATCGCATTTGATCATTCTCAAGAACAATAAAACCAACCGCTTAACACCTCATTCTCAAGAAGAATAAAACCAACAGCTTAACACCTCATAAACCAACCGCTTAACACCTCATTCTCAAGAAGAATAAAACCAACAGCTTAACACCTCATAAGTCAAACTTGATCACATATGACTTTCATTGGACAATGTGAAAGATGTGAGATTGATAGAGCGGCCATCACCAAAAGTAGTAATTGAGCTTAAGCAACGCTCAGATCTCAAGAAGTACCATTATACCAATGACAACAATGGCTTGTTTTTTTTTCTATATGGAGCTCGTTCAGATGTCTGCCTAATAATTAGTTTTCCTTAAAACATCGATGACAAAGACGTAATTGATTAGTAAGAAGTTATATAAAGATAACAGTGCCAACATCCTTTTGCTATCGGTAACCCTAGATAACAGGAACCCTAGAAATTTTTACTTCCTTTTGCTATCGTTAAGGAACCCGAGAACTTTTTACTTTGCAATGGCAATGGCAAGTAGGAAGACATGGAAGCTGCACGATGAGAAGGGAAAATTTAAAATTCCCGATTTGAATCTTCCTGCACCAACAAAGGAGTCAGAGCTCCACACAGAAGGCAAACGAAAAATTTCTGTTGTAACTCAAACTCCACCAACAAAAGAGAAGGAGGTCGAGAATCACAAGTACCATATTTTTCGTGATTTAAGTCTTCCTCCTCCATTGAATAAAGAGATCGACGAACGAACTATCAAAGAGAAAATGTTGGCGAGCAGCTTTAGTTATAGTCCTCGTTGTGGAGGAATAAAATTGTTGCTGAAGAACTAAGATGATGTTGTACAAGTGCTGTTTTTGTTGTTGTGAAAGCGCAAGCGCTGTTTTTGCAGTTCAGAAGTGTTTTTTGATGTTGTAAGACCACGATCTAATAAATATATTTCATTACTTTTACTAATGAATATTGCATATAATATAGAGCCGTTTCACTTACAGAATTATTAAATCGTTGAAGTCATTTCCATTCCGGATTCGTTATGTAGGGTTAAAATCTTTTAGTGTTTTTTATTAAGCATATGATTATTTAACAGTGTTCGATCTTGGCCATAATGATTATTTTCCCTTTAAAAGAACTTATATTTTGAAAGTTTACATAGTTTTTTTTTTATTAGGAAGGGATCTCAATGGATCGCATTCCTTCAACTTGCCTCACTGGGGATGGGAATGTCGCGTGGATGGCCCATACGATACCCCTGTTTTCCCTCGATCAAATGAGAGAAACACGGGCCAAAGAAATGAGTGAGTAAGAAGAATAGGTAGAAAGCAGTGCCCGTAAACCCTCTAGCAGTCAGGTAAGGTCACTTCGAAGTAATGGAGATGTTAGCTATTGTTAGCACCAGTAATAAGCCCAGGTTGTAAGTGCTTAGTTAAAAGTCAGTTGTCTAGTTGTCTTTTGGTTTGCATGTAGCCGACTCGGGAGAGTCTTTTCCTATATAAGGATGTAATCCGTCTTTGTTTAATAATCAAGAAGTGAGCGTTGCTTCACCGTGTTTCTTTGCCTCGTATATTTTATCCTGGTATCAGAGCCACGAGGAGAAGGTGCGGAAATCCTTGAAGTTCGTAGGTCCCTCCTCTGATAGGGTGCAGGGTGTTAACTCCCAAAATAGCACCATCATTTTGGTTGGGTTTTACAGTGAATGATCGTTTATGGTTTTGAGTTGCAAATGGAAAAATGATACTTAAACTTGTAGGGAACTTTTCGATCCCTTCCTAAGCTCCAAATTAAGATCTGACAACACCATTGGAAAGACGAGATTCTCTAGATGTCGATCGACTATTCATATGTGAAAAATGGATTTTTTATGACCGAGAAATTCAATTTTGAAAATCTGTCCGCTTTCAACAGCGCGGAAGGAGGAATTTTTTACCCGTTAGCTGTTGAAAGTGGCGCTTT
>ML789505.1:159260-205742 GCA_009831015.1 Picea engelmannii | reverse complement strand
CAAATGGATATACAAACCCAAGTTTAAATCAGATGGTAGTATAGATAAGTATAAGGCTAGACTGGTTGCAAAAGGGTATTCACAAACATAAGGTATTGATTATGCTGAAACATTTGCACCAGTAGCCAAATTGAATACTATCATAATGTTAATCGCTTTAGCTACAAAGTATCATTGGAAGTTGCATCAGTTAGATGTCAAATCTACATTTTTGAATGGTGAGTTAAAGGAAGAGGTTTACCTTACTCAACCTGAAGGGTTTGTTGAAAAGGGGCAGGAACACTTAGTGTGTAAGTTAAAGAAAGCATTGTATGGACTAAAACAGGCACCTAGGTCATGGTATGAGAAGATAGACTCTTTATTTCTTCAACAGGGTTTTATGCAGAGCAAAAGTGATCCAAATCTGTATACGAAATTTGATGAACAGGGGTATATAGTATTGATTTCATTATATTTTGATGATTTAATAATTACAGGAAATGCAGAGAAGTTGATTGATGAAATTAAGGAGAAGTTGTCAAAGGTATTTGAAATGAAATATCTTGGTGAGTTACATTACTTCCTAGGTCTTGAAGTTTGGAGAAATGCAGGCCAAAATTTTGTTTGTCAGAGTAAGTATATCAGAGAAATACTTAAAATATTTAAGATGGATCAATGCAAGTATTCTATTGATCCCATGCAACAGAATGTGAAACTGTCGTGTGATGATGGTTCGAAGGAGGTGAATGGAACTATGTATAGACAAATGGTGGGTAGTTTGAATTATCTCACCACAACCAGACCTGATATTTCATATTTTGTGAGTGTGTTAAGTCAGTTCATGGAGAAACCTCATGAAATCCATTGGAATGCAACAAAGGCAATACTAAGGTATCTAAAAGGTACACTTGATTATGGTATTAAGTATATTTATGCATCTAATATTCAGTTAGCAGGTTATTCAGATTCTGATTGGGCTGAAAATATAGATGATCAAAGATCAACCACTGGATATGCATTCAACATTGGATCCAGGGTTGTTTCATGGAGCAGTAAAAAGCATCGTACTGTATCTTTGTCCTCTACCGAAGCATAATATAAAGCCTTGTGTGCAAAAACTTGTGAAGTTGTTTGGTTAAGAAGACTTCTTCAAGATGTTGGAGAAGAACGAAAGGAACCTACGATGATCAGATGTGACAATCAAAGTTTGATCAATATTGCGAAGAATCTGATCTTTCATGCAAGGACAAAGCATGTTGAAGCTCAGTATCATTTTGTTCGAGAAAAGTTGCAGTCAAATGAAATAACTCTTGTGTATTGTAATACTAGTGAAAATGATGGTGATATTTTCACTAAGCCTCTTGGAAAGATTAAGTTTGAACTGTTTAGGGAGATGTTAGGTGTAGAAGTCAATCCATTCTCCATTAAGGGGGAGACTTGGAAGTAATGGATATGTTAGCTAGTTGTTAGCACCAGTAATAAGCGCAGGTTGTAAGCGCCAGTTAGAAGAGTCAGTGCTTAGTTAAGAGTCAGTTGTCTAGTTGTCTTTTGGTTTGCATGTAGCTGACTCAGGAGAGTCTTTTCCTATATAAGGATGTAATCCATCTTCGTTTAATAATCAAGAAGTGAGTGTTCCCTCTTCGTGTTTGTTTTCCTCGTATATTTTATCCAGGTCCTGTGCTGGCCGGACTAACGAAAAAGAAGAACCTTTAAGGCGGTAAGGTCTTGAGATCAGGGCTTGAGATATGGAACCGATCTACATCAATTGATACTGTTTATTCTTTATATATGTAATCACTAGAGTTTCCCGCTCTAAGCATTTCACATAGTCTCTAGGACAAGGAAAGACTACTAGGAGGTGTACTTTGAAGGACCAGAAGTAGCCCAAAGGGCATGACCAAGAATTAATAGTGCCCAAAGTGACAACGGAAAGTAGTTTTGCCACCCTACTAGCTTCCTCTTTCATAGAATTTGCAATGGGTCCGGCATAGATTCACAAACTAGCGGTTCATAAGTCAATTTCCCGTGCTTGGGTAGGTAGGTCCTTTTTGAGCTGTCTGAGGTCTAGGCGGCGTCATCTTGTCGAGTAGTGGGATGAGGGTTCGGCAATAGCTCCACTAGTTCTGGATTGGACAATAAGCTCTTAGTCATGGATCGTTGGGGATAGGCATAAATCCGTTTTCTATCGCATTTCATTACGAAGATCTTGCCAGTTTACAAGGTATTTTTTATGAGAGACGGAACCTAAGTAAAATTTCTAACTTGGCACTCATACTAAAAAACTTGTAACATTTTTTTCCATAGAAATTATCTTCCACCACCTCATCCAACCACGGACTTCCCCAAATCTCCTGACCCTGAATGCGATCTAGAAAGTAGTCCACTAATTAGTTCTTTACTATCACAAAACCACTAACAAGCAAAAAAAAAACCCTACCTATCTTAGCCTGTGCCCAGAGCTCGCATCCTGCCGTAAACCTAACCCGAACGCTCCCACCCTGCGGTAAGCCTAGTGCTTCCTGATTCATACGTGGCTCTTCATGGCCACCATCCTTGTCCCCAAGTTCCTTGGTGAGCTGGAAACAAACAAAAAAAAGAGCTGGTGACTAACTTCAAAGATGTAAATGTCCAGCACATCTACAACGATCACAACAAAGAGGTGGATTTTCTCTCAAAAAAGGCACTCAAGGAACATGCAGGCACACTGTCTTATTTTCTTTGGGAAAATGAGACCAAAATTCAACACACAAATCTTAACTTTTTTTATCCATCTCCAGCCTAGGGGGAAAAATGAATAGTAGAATTTTGTATTTCTGTCTCTGATATCCAAGATTTATCCTTTTCTCATTTTTTTCCAGGTATCTTTGAGTTTAGGTATGGAGTGTTATTGTTATTCTTTTGAATGGTTTACTAGTTTTTCCGTATCGAGGCTTGCATGAGAGCTAAACATTTTGTTATGTAAATGAATTTATACTCTAATATAAATTTGAGTCAATTTTCTATTTGAAAAAAGAAAAAAAATCTTACAAGATTTTAAATAAAGAAGTACAAATTTTCATTTGATTAATGTTTAGACATAGTATTTTGTTTTTAAATTACAAATCAATTTAAAGTCACCAAAACATTTTGAAGCCTATTTTATTTAATAAAATTGAAGCCTAAAGTGTTTGGATGTGTTATTGGTGTCGAGTGAGGTCATCTTGTCAAAATATTTAACGATTTCTAGGTGATGTATACTAATGATTCTCGATAGAGCTTGGATCGATTAGAGTCAAAATCTATAGTGTATTTAAAATGTTGTCTTGATATTGCATCCATGGTATTTGAAGATAAATTTCAAATGTTTCATAAAAAAATAAGTCCATTGTTTGGGATCCTAATGGTTAAGAACTCGTGTTTCCTCTTATAAGGTCGTAGGTTCAAATATAGAAGGGGGTAGGGTATGTACACCTCTGTAGACTTTAGAAACTAAATTTTTGTTCAAAGGAGGATCCCTTGTACCACAAATAAGGGGGTCTCATACACCAATTTAGTGTCTAACTTGATCATAACCTTCAAATTAGATTATTATTACTTAAATTAAATCAATTTTATAAAATAAACAATTGATTAAATTTTAATTATTTTACCATGACTCCATATGTGTGAACTTTTAGCCCACGATTTATTAAGAAGCAACACATTTGTAGGTCATGGCCATGGTTGAAATTTCATCGTTGTCTCCTACAAGAGACAACAAAATCGAGATAATGTATTTATGACAAGTTATAATAATATGAAATGTCAATTTCATAGTCTATTCTGGTAGGGGTGGTAGGTAAGGAGATAAATGAAAAGTTTATAAATGAATTTTGATGTCAATTTTTATCCATTTTAGAGGTCTTTTTTTGCTTTAAACAATTGAAAAATATTTAAATAAAGGTATTTTTTAAGTATGCCGGGTTAGATTTATTGTCACTCTTTTTTTGTTTTTTCATGGTATCTCTATTTTAATACTCATGAGCGACGTTTACTTTACTTGATCTTTAAACACCACTGGAAACTTTCGTGCTGGAAGCAATGGAATGTAGGGTTGGATTTTAAATTTGGGAGAAGACTTTAGTGGTGGTTCTTTTCTTGTATGTTGATGTGTTCTTCTTTATTTGTTTTTCATATGATAAGCTTTTTTAGTTCCCTCAATACAAGAAAAAAATTTCCATGTGGAAAATTGTTCCATTAAATGTAATCGAAATAAAGTGTATACAATGGTGTTTTGTTAGATAACTTGAGGGACGTGAAATAACTATAAAAGTTACTCTTCAAGCCATTGATCGATTCTTTGGTGTGAAAGTTGTGTAGAAGTGGATCCACCTTGAGGAAACTTATAATTACTAGGTAGGGAGGAGGCATCTAATTCTCGCTACATCTATAGAAATAGGTACATCCTTGCAAAAATGGGATCACCAACTAGAATTTTTACCATAAACTTCAATATTGAACACTTAGTTTCTTATCAAAACTTCATTGTTGAAGGTCACAATTTTAGACATAACGTCTTTTGAAGAGTAATATGTAAACCTAAAACGTCAAAAAAAATTGTTTGATGGATTAAGATTGGCGTTGTCTAACTATTCTACGAAATGGATTTTTTTGCCAGAATCTCAGACATAAATCTATACGAAATCACATTTTTTTGTTACTTAAAATCCATTCCTAAATTCAGAAATCGATTCAACATGTTGAAAAAACACTAGAACATTCTGATTTCACAGAAATAATCACTCAAATCTACAAACGTAACCATTACTTACCAAATTTCAAACAAAAAAAATAAAAAAAATTCATTTCTCATAACATTTAAACTATATTCAAATTCCAACAATAATAACTATATATATTTTCATGTATATCAATGTTCATTAATGACGATATATTCTCATATATATCTGCAGTTCTCATAACATTTAAACTATATTCAAATTCCAACAATAATAACTATATATATTTTCATGTATATCAATGTTCATTAATGACTGACCACAGTGCTAAATGACCACAGTGCTAAATGAGGCTTACGAGACTTCATAATCCACGTCTCCCTTAGACATCTTTGACCACCGACACATGACTTCAAATAAACTTAAATTTTGATAGGATCGATAACATGTAACTTAAATTTTGATAGGATCGATAACAAATGGAGGAAGAATGAATGAAATTCTTCTTTTCAATGGAGGTTCCGGCTATTCTTATGGTGATGCTTAGGTTGAAGATTTTCTTATTGGGAAACGATGGTTACGCATATACCCTATTTTTAGCAGTCTGGCCACAAAAATTCATTTTTAAAAATATACTCGGTAATTAATAGTAACGTTTTAAATTATTTAAATTAATTATAAAATTTTATTAGTTAGTTAATATTTTTATAATGTTTTTTAATTATATATATATATATATATATATAACTTTCTTATATTTTATAATTATAAAGATTTTAAATAAGTATTTCAAAATAAAATGGATTTAATAAGTTTCATTTAAGAAGATTAAAGATATCTCTTTGTTATAGTGAATTTAAAAAAAACAACTAACAATGTTAAAATACAAAAAGATATTTTATGATTTACACAGTAAAATTGATTGGAAAAATCCTAGCATGCATCATGATGAAAGAGCTTGCTATCTTTGTAATATATAGAGGGTAGAGAAAAAAAATTATTTAAAAAGAAATTATAAATTTTCAAAATCTTTATAATATCAATTTACATAACTTCGAGTTATCAAAACTAAGGAGATTTAAGAGAATTTCATTTTTATCATTTTCTTGTCAAGGTTTGTGATACCAATTTGACCATTTAAAACTTTATCATTTTTTTTGCTCAATGTACCATATATGAGATTTAGCTATTCGATATTAAAAAAGTCTACTAGAACTAATTCAAAGAAATTAACTGTAAGATAGGGTTGGGACATGATTGTTCTCCTTCCTTCCTCTTTTTGACAATTATATTTATAAGTTAGAAGAGATGAGTTATTATATGCACTTGATATTTAGAAACGATTCACTTCTTTTAGCTAGGAGTCCCATTGAAATGTTCATGAATGAATTAGCTTGATACACAACAAACCCCACCACCATCAACCTCCTAACAAAGTGTAGTACCTAGACCCATGACATTGCAATGGAATGGACTTAAGTGGCATGTATAAATCAACAAAATGTTCATGCCAATGCCTCCACATAGAAGGATTATGTGTCAATCAAGTCACCGTAGCCCTTAACTCCTCCCACGAGGAAAATAATGTCCCAATTTTTTGTTCCTTCTCTCTAGAGAAGGGGACACATGGATCACACCCTCCCTCTTATGTTGTAACTAAATAGGGGGAAATGATCACATGGTCTACTCAAAATTCAAGTTATAGCTGTTAGTGTTCTTTTACAATGTAGCCAACTAGTGTTAGTTGTATACTCGTGTAGGCATCCTTATCGTCCAAGGTGTGACACATACCTCTTTTTGAATAATAGACCCCTTCCATTGTTATATAGCAGACATTGTCTTGTATTTAATTACAAGAAATCTAACAAATCATTTTCATTTTGTCTTGTATAAGTTTTTTTTGTTTTTACGATGTCTTTTTTTCCTAAGATATTCTTTTAAATATATCATGGTATCAAAAAATTCTATGAAAATACCTTCTCATTTTTTTTGAGAGATATTTTCAAGCTATCTCAACTTCAAGATCTAGATCATATCTTCAAGATCTAGGTCAGAAAGTTGATCTATGTTCTTTTATTGTCCTAGATAGTGCCATTGTTTATCTTCATATCAATTAAGATAGCCTCCTCTACATACAACATTAAGGATTGAGTGTCCAAATTTATGAATTTACTCAAGCAATTTCGATGCTTTTTTCTAAGTGACGTAGATATCAAGCTCCCCATTCATCAATTCTCTATCTCATTCCTTTTGTATTTTCACATATTGAACAATGAGCATATTACTATATCCATAGTCATTCTAGACAATGCTAAATGGAGGTGGTAGAGATTGTGGAGTTCAAGCTCATAGGTGTATTGGGTTTCTTCCTTCTCACATTCACATCTACCAACAATTTTTGGTTAATTATCAAATTCAACTATTCTACACTAATTTTGGTATGATTTAAAGTTGTTTCTTTCTTCTGCATTAATTGTTATATGGGTAATTCATATGTCATTGGTAAGTCTCCCTATTAAGCAACAATCATCTTGTACAAAATTAAAAACTGAAGCATTAGAATCTAGTTGAAAAAGACTTCAAATCAAAGCGACAGAGTGATTGAAATTCAATTTTCACTGGCACTAACTTTGTGAATGATGTTGTGTAGCTATATTGTTTATATGTTATCTCTCACATTACTAGTATGGACGAGGCCCCCTTCATAGAGAACATTTTTTATTTGTATGATATTACATTTCCTATTTAGTCTTTTTTTGGTGAATTTTTTATTTGATTATATATAGAGAGATGGAGATAGGGAGAGAGAGAAAAAAAACAATAACTAAAAATAAGGTTAAATACTATTTGATTTCATGGAAATTTGGCCCATTGGAATGTGATTATCACCAATAATGTGTTGTTATCATTGCTTGAGTTATCTCAAAACAAAGTTGGCATTGGAAAGATACATATATAGTGTTCTTTTTGTATTTTCTATTGGCAAAATGGTGGAATAAAATATTAGTGACCTCCTAAATCCCCATAATTATCACATATAGAAAATCAATATGGAACAATTGTTGCATCCTAAAGGGTTTTGGAAAATATCAGTTGAGGCTCAACTAGTGCTTACCAATTAAGTCAAGAGATTTACTTATTGAAACAAACATGTTGAAGACATGGGTTTGATTGGATTTAACTATTTAGATATTTTGTTTTTTCGTACTATTCAATTTAAAACTCCGATATAAATTTGGGACAACTTGGCTCCTTTATTTGGTAGTGACAATGAATTTCAATCATCACAATTGGAAGGATAATTTTCATCACTTGTACTTGATGAGCATGTTTCCATTGAATATTACCTTGTCGAAATTAGGTTAATATTCACAGAAGTGAAAGGGTTTGGAGAAAAAAAATTAGATCAAGAGTGGATTTTCTTTATTATTTCTAAGGTAAAAGCTCGTTTACTAGTATTTTTTTCTATAATTTACTTTACTATGGATGCACTTCGACATGAGCTTAAAACCTACTCTTTTGAGCTTTTATGTGAGTTTCTTAAAAGGGAACAATCGAAGATTATGTAGTTAGTTTATATTGTTGGTTTGTGTAGATAATACCTCTAAAGGTAAGCACAAAAAACAATATAAACAAAGAAATATTTTTCTCAACCTAGTGAGTCTCCCTACAAACATCACAAAAAAATAAAATGTTTTTCCTCCATCTTCCAGGTCAAGTAACCCGACCTCCAAGACAAGAAGAAGTCAAATGAAATGTATATAATTTTTATGTCATATTTTGGCATGTTGAAGTTTTTCCTCCATATTCCATGTCTAGTAACTCTACCTCCAAGACTAGAAGAAGTCAAGTGAAATCTATATATTTTCTATGCCATATTTTGGCATGTTGAATCCAAATGTTGGTTGAAACTAGAAACTTTGAATGAAGTCATGCTAAAATATATCATTCAAGTACCCAAACCTTCCTCATCTTCCTCATATAGTAAAGGGCATGATTTGTCTACTCAATATTTATATGCATCTTCCGACAAATATATACTTCATTGTGTTGCATCACATCATATTAGTCATTCTCGTGAGTTTCTACCTTCCACACATAATTGTAGGATTTAACATGTCACAATGAGAGTCCCTACAAAAATGCATGTCTTAGGATAATGAACCATGTAGTTATATGTTGGGTGCATGAATGATATTGTCTTTGTTCTTGAAATCTCTACCAATCTACTTTATATTTATCATATTTTGCATTTTGGTGATAGTAAAACAATAGAGTTTTTTCATGATGATGTAGCCATTCAAGAACTAGAGAATCTAGATATTAATGTTCCTTATTGAAGATGTTATCATAGCTCTCAATCGTATAGGTTTACGTTGTTTTAGTCTTCCTTTCATTCCATTTTAATTTCACATGTTGATTATTTTTGTATAATTTGTCATGAAAGATTTGGTCATCTAAGCTATATGTATTTGAAGTAGTTGGACACACAAAATTTGGTCTTGGAAAAAAACATAAAGATTTATGTCCTAACGTTAAGTTCCTGTATGTGCACCACTTGAGTTGGTACATAGTGATCTCATGTCATTTCTAACTCATTCATTTTTATGGGCTCAATATTCACTCGCTTTTATTTATTAATTCTCGCATTTCTCTTGGTTGTAATTAGTTTAATCATAATGGTGAAGTTTTCGCTACTTTTAATACCTTCAAGTATTTTATTGAGAAGCATACCTATCTTTTTGTCAAGAAACCATGCATTGATAATGGGGTGGAGTATATCAATCAGGCCTTCAAGGATATTTTTGTAGAGAACATGGAATTCGACATTAACACTCTATTCCCTAAACCCCTTAGTAAAATGTTGTTATTTAAAGAAAGAATTGGACACTGAAAGAGATGGAAAACTACATAATTCTGTCCAAGAACATGGAACCTTGTTTGTAGGATGAAGTAGTCAATTGTTCCAATTACATTCAAAGTCGTATGGCTTCTAAGGATGTGTTGCATATTACTTCAAATGAATCTTGGAGCCATGTTCAACCCAATGTCTCTTCTTTTAGAGTATTTGGTAGTTCAACGTGGGTCTGAAGTCTAGATGAAATATGTAAAGCTATGGAGAGGAAGAGACAACCACAAATATTTGTTGGTTAATATGATAATATGAAGGCATGTGGGTTATTTTATCCTATTTATTCAAAGAGTTATTGTTTCAAAGAGTTTTCCCTTTTGATGAGCGCTTCAACTCCACATTGTCTCCTTCTCCAGTAATAAATTTTCATGTTGAAGATATTTTCATACTACCAACAATAGGGTCTTATTCCAAAATATATTTGGAAAAAGAAATGACCATAGAATCGGGAAGGAAGAAATAGTTACAGAATAATAAGATTCTAAAAACTTTATTCTCTTTTATATTAAGAGTAGTTGATTTCCATTAGGAATGGTTGCATGTGTTAGTATTTTATTTGTTCCTACAATCAAATGAAGGATAGATGAGGTTAGAAGGATGAGATCAGATGATCTAGCAACAGAAAGTAGATGTCAAAAACCTCTAAAACAAAAAAAATCATGCCTTGGTGTGTATAACGAGAAATTAATCCCTCAAAAGATTGTCGCGGTCAAAAAGGGGATTATAGAATCCCAAAGTGGCTTGGCGTAGGACAAAAGGGCTTGTGCACACGAAAATATGTTAATTTTATAGTCTAGGGGGCTTATCACAATACCACGGCCTAAGAGTGTAGAAATAACAATTCTTGAGACCTCGAAAGATCAATGGATCATATATTATCGTGCACACTTTGCCAAAATCGATGGTCAATATATAGTTTTGGGGTACCCTCTTCGGAGTCACATTTGGATCCATGCCTCAAGCACACCAAAGAGGATCCTTCGATGGAAAATAAATATTTAAATAAGTGTTCCCCCCATCGACAATCCAAATATGATCCAAAACACAAAAACTTTTGGCCAGGTGTCACATCATCCAGCCAATAGGGGGGTGTGAGGGCCAATCCAAATATACCACATGGACATGCGAAGCCCACCACATGCACGGGTAAAATAATCAAATATGGGTGACATATTTCCCCCTATCCACCACATTAGTAACAATATGGGAGAATAAGAAGGTGACACGTGTCCATGGTGGCTCCATCATAAAATGTTTCATGCCTCAGCCAATTTTTTCTATGGAACATGGAAAAATCAATGGTCCTCGTTCAATCTCCCATTACTTTGTTCAAAGGTCAATATTTTTCCTCACATCCATGTTCTCAGATTCTCATTTAAGTCCTATCCTACAAAAATCCAAATGTTCCCTTAAGTGAGACCAATCAACAATTTGAATGTGTCGTCAAGCATTTAACAATCCTGACTAGATGTCGTGACATCCCTCTAGTAGAGAACTGTTAGAGCCAATCTATGGATATCAAATGGATAGGTGAAAGCCACCAAAATCACCCCAAAGCATATCAAACCTGGGTGACACGTGTCCCACTTCCCCACCATGTCAACATCTACAATAAACCTCAATTTTGTCATTAAAAAAAAAATTATTCTAAGTACATTAAGTTCTAAGTATGTATGTTAGATTTACAATAAGAAGAATAACCTTGATTTTAAAACTATGCTACTCGGTGTATTCAAATTCATTTCCTAATATTACAGAACCATAGTCTAGTGTTTACTCTTCAACTTTTATTTAAGTTATACTCACCTTGGTAAGTAGTTAAATGGTTATATTGTAGTAAAAAGGGAATAGACATAGGCCTATGAATTAAGGTTTTGGCCTCCTCTTTAACACCCACTTCCTCCTGTGCACACCTACTTGAACTGCAAGACCTCGAGGAACTTTATCAACATAAAAGGGTAAACATAATCCTTGCTTTAGCATTGGGTTTATTGGGTTGGGTTTTACGTAGGTGATCATAGACTTGGAGGAATTTTCTTTGGTCGACTGAGAGCCTTCATAACCCAATAGACCTCCTAGTTGAAAGTGAACCCTAAGCTAGCAGTAGATTGATCCTTACCATACTTAACTAAGCCCAACCACCCGCACTAACTAGACAAGGAAATGATGGGTTCGAGGAGTTCTAGACTTGTCCTCATAGATAAATATATTAAAAGGGACTGGATGTGTTGACAGAAGGAATTAAATCTTTGATTGGCCATTAAATGGGGTGGATGATAAAATGAGAGTCACGAGGTTACCTCATCTAACCCAAACATGCCACTTCGCTACTATCACATGGCGCAATTCCTCGTTATACTCACCACATTCAATATGGGTATCTTAGGGTACAACTGAGGTCCATTATGATTTTTGCGTAAACCTACTCTGAGTAGAGTTCTATGTTTTTCTTCTATTTCGTGACCTTACTCTGTGCGGTGGTATAGTGACTTGGAGCACTTCTCTGATTACTGTTGTTTTGGTAAGTAGCCAACAGATTGTATAATTTTTATTGTAGGCTAATTTTTGGGGAAACAATTACTATAAATGCAAGATAGAATTTTTCTTTTTTAGGGAAACCAAGAAAGATATAAAGTTTGAGGTGCACACAAGGTGTTTGGGGTGTCTTTTGGTGTGCAAGAGAAGTCTAAAGGATTCTCTTAAGGTCTTTCTTATTTTCAAGGTATGTTATAAGGTTGTGATGTTTCCGTAAGTTCGTGGTGTTGTTGTATGCTATGTTATGAAGTTGTCATGTTTCCATGATGTTGTCATGAGGTTGTTGGTGTTTATATGTGGACCCATGTGGACCTAGGATCTCTATGTGGACCTAGTTTGTGAGGCTCATATTTGTATATTTTGGCACATGATTGAAACATGTTTTTATGTGCTTGTTGGGTTTTGTATGTGGACCGATGTAGAACCAAGATCTCTATGTGGGCCCAGTCTATTTATGATAATGTATCAATGATAGTGAAAGAGACAATGGCAGTGACATGTTGATTCTTTTATATACATATTTTATCGTGGAAGGAAGGGGCAAGGAAAGGGTGTTGGAGTCTCCTTCGAGTTGGAACTAGAGAATCTAGGGACTTGTAGCTTCCTTCAATTTGGTTCGTATAAATTATGGGGCTAGTGCCTCCTTCTAGTTGGAGATGGATAATATTTGAAGTCATAGCTTCCTATGAATGTAATCTTGTTATTATATAATAAAATCATTTGGCAGTATATTTCCACATTAAATTTGTTGTGCATTGTGCATTTATTCTTCTTCTCTTTACTGTATATTGGGATGCATTTATTTGATTGAAAAGTTAAATGTTTTGAAAGGTGATAAATTATAATTGATATTGATTCACCCCCCCTCTCAGTATCAACAAATTTTTCACATTTATTCAATCGACCTTATTAACTAATGCGACCTTTATTAAATGGAAAATGTATTATTCTATCTACGTGAAGGATTAGGGAGGTTAGGTCCCAAACATACACTCACCCTTGAAAAATAGCCTTGTACTCAAGGCTTAATATGATGAAAATGTTTTAGAATGGAAGAAAACTCACAGGTGGAACCTTCTGGTGGAGTATCCTTCCATTGAACCAAAAAATCATGGATTATGCACTAATGGAGACAATGCTCTCGCTTGTCCAATACAGCTTGTGGTTGCAACCAAATGGAACCTTATTCATTCAAATATGGTAGGTTGGTATGGGTGTGGCACTTGGTGCCAATCAATTTCTTCAAGCATGAGACATGAAAAACAAGATGTAGCTTGGAGGGACTAGGTAAAGCTAATTTATAGGCAACTAGCCCCAGACATTTGAGAATAGTATAAGGACCATGTCATTTTGGGATAATTTTCTGACACTATTTGGATTTGAGTGAAATATTCTTGTATGGTTTTAGATGAATAAAAACCTAGTACCCTTCACGGAATTTACGTTCAAAATGACCTTGATCTTCCTGTTACTTGATGACCAAATTTTATTTGATATTATGGAGAATGGTCATGTGAACTATAAGATTGGGGTCAACCTCTTGAACCTTGGAGACAACGGGCATGTACATGGGATAAATGATGGTGGATTTTTTCTATAGACTGCTTCAAAAGGAGTCATGTGAGTGGTAGTATGATAAGAGGTTTTGTACCATGATTTAGCTAGCGGTAACCAGTGAAGCCATTGATGTTGTCTATCAAATTCAAAACACCTCAAATATGTTTCCAAACACTTGTTGACCACTTCTATTTGGCCATCAGTTTGGGGACGATAGGATGTGATGATATGCAATTGGGTTCCCTCGAGGCTTAATAATTCTTTCTAGAAACTCCTGGTAAAAGTGGGATCATGGTAAAAAATGATAGAATGAGGCATGCCATGTAGTTTGAATATACTATCCACAAACAATTGAGCCACTACGTATATTGTGAATGGGTGTTGAAGAGCACATAAATAAGCATATATGGAAAGACAATCCACTACCACCATTGTGATGAACTTATTTCCTAATTTGGGGAATCCAACAATTAAATCCATAGAAATATCCATCCAAATAGTAGGTTGAAGCGAAAGAAATTGGAGTTTACCATGAGGTTTTAGAGTCTCTCCCTTATTGCGCTCACATGTATCACATTCAGCCACAAAGGTGTGGATGTCCTATTTCATACTGTCCTAGAATAAATATCATTTGACGAGTTCATATGTTTTGGTAAAATATGAATGGCTAGTTGTAGGTGAAGCATGAAACTCAAAGAACATCTTGGATTTAAGAGATGAATATTTTCTTAAATACAAGCGACCCTTATAGAGAAATGCTTCATTATGCTAAGAATACCCTAGAGTAGCTTGGGGATCATGTTAAATTTTTTTAGGGGATAAAGTTCGCTCATGGGCTAATTTTCCATGGTTTTTCCAAAAACGAGATTCGTTGTTTTAAAAATGATTTGCCCAAATTCTATAGGATAAATTTATTTTACATTAAAAATTGCCAAAAATTTATAAAAACTATATAAAATCCATAGAAATTTTAATATTTATACAAAAATATCGCCAAACAGTTATAGTTGGCATATGAAGGATAAGTAAGATTCGCCAAGGTTTCCACATTTTAAAATAAATTTCCATCCATTTCCACAGCATATGAGGGCTTGAGATATGGAACCGATCTACATCAATTGATACTGTTCATTCTTTATATATGTAATCACTAGAGTTTCCTGCTCTAAGCATTTCACATAGTCTCTGGGACAAGGAAAGACTACTAGGAGGTGTACTTTGAAGGAATAGAAGCAACCCAAAGGGCATGACCAAGAATTAATAGTGCCCAAAGTGACAATGGAAAGTTGTTTTTCTGCCCTACTATCTTCCTCTTTCATAGAATTCGCAATGGGTCCGGCATAGATTCACAAACTAGCGGTTCATAAGTCAATTTCCCATGCTTGGGTAGGTAGGTCCTTTTTGAGTTGTCTGAGGTCTAGGTGGTGACATCTTGTCAAGTAGTGGGATGAGGGTTCGGCAGCATCTCCACTAGTTCTGGATTGGGAAACAAGCTCTTAGTCATGGATGGTTGGGGATAGGCATAACTCTGTTTTCTATCGCGTTTCATTATGAAGATCTTGCTAGTCTACAAGGTATTTTTGATGAGAGACGGAACCTAAGTAAAATTTCTAACTTGGCACCGAGACTAAAAAACTTGTAACATTTTTTTCCATAGAAATTATCTTCCACCACCTCATCCAACCTCAGACTTCCCCAAATCTCCTGACCCTGAAAGCAATCTAGAAAGTAGTCCACTAATTAGTTCTTTACTATGACTAAACCACTAACAAACAAAAAAAATCCTACCTATCTTAGCCTGTGACCAGAGCTCGCATCCTACCGTAAACCTAACCCGAATGCTCCCGCCCTGCAGTAAGCTTAGTGATTCCTGATTCATATGTGGCTATTAATGGCCACCATCATCATCCCCAGGTTCCTTGGAGAGCTGGAAATAAACAAAAAAAAGATCTGGTGACTAACTTCAAAGATGTAAATTTCCAGCACATCTTCAAGGATCACAACAAAGAGCTGGACTTTCTCTCAAAAAAGGTACTCAAGGAATATGCAGACACACTGTCTTATTTTCTTTGGGAAAATGGGACCAAAATTCAACACACAAATCTTAACTTTTTTTATCCATCTCTAGCCTAGGGGGAAAAATGAATAGTAGAATTTTGTATTTCTGTCTCTGATATCCAAGATTTATCCTTTTCTCATTTTTCTATAGGTATCTTTGAGTTTAGGTATGGACTGTTATTGTTATTCTTTTGAATGGTTTACTAGTTTTTTTGTATCGAGCCTCGCATGAGAGATAAACATTTTGTTATGTAAATGAATTTATACTCTAATATAAATTTTAGTCAATTTTCTATTTGAAAAAAGAAAAAAAATCTTACAAGATTTTAAATAAAGACGTACATATTTTCATCTTATTAATGTTTAGACATAGTACTTTTGTTTTTTGAATTACAAATCAATTTAAAGTCACCAAAACATTTTGAAGCCTATTTTATTTAATAAAATTGAAGCCTAAAGTGTTTGGATGCGTTATTGGTGAGTGAGGTCATCTTGTCAAAATCTTTAACGATTTCTAGGTGATGTATACTAATGATTCTAGATAGAGATTGGATCGATTAGAGTAAACATCTATAGTGTATTTAAAACGTTGTCTTGATATTGCATCCATGGTATTTGAAGATAAATTTCAAATGTATCATAAAAAAATAAGTCCATTGTTTGGGATCCTAATGGTTAAGAACACGTGTTTCCTCTTATAAGGTCGTAGGTTCAAATATAGAGGGGGGTAGGGTATGTACACCTCTGTAGACTTTAGAAACTATTTTTTTGTTCAAAGGAGGATCCCTTGTACCACAAATAAGGGGGTCTCATACACCAATTTAGTGTCTAACTTGATCATGACCTTCAAATTAGATTATTATTACTTAAATTAAATCAATTTTATAAAATAAACAATTGATTAAATTTTAATTATTTTACCATGACTCCATATGTGTGAACTTTTAGCCCACGATTTATTAAGAAGCAACACATTTGTAGGTCATGGCCATGGTTGAAATTTCATCGTTGTCTCCTACAAGAGACAACAAAATCGAGATAATGTATTTATGACAAGTTATAATAATATGAAATGTCAATTTCATAGTCTATTCTGGTAGGGGTGGTAGGTAAGGAGATAAATGAAAAGTTTATAGATGAATGTTGATGTCAATTTTTATCCATTTTAGAGGTCTTTTTTTTCTTTAAACAATTGAAAAATATTTAAATAAAGGTATTTTTTAAGTATGCTGGGTTAGATTTACTGTCGCTCTTTTTTTGTTTTTTTATGGTATCTCTATTTTAATACTCATGAGCGACGTTTATTTTACTTGATCTTTAAACACCACTAGAAACTTTCATGCTGGAAGCAATGGAATGTAGGGTTGGATTTTAAATTTGGGAGAAGACTTTAGTGGTGGTTCTTTTCTTGTATGTTGATGTGTTCTTCTTTATTTGTTTTTCATATGATAAGCCTTTTTAGTTCCCTCAATACAAGAAAAAATTTCCATGTGGAAAATTGTTCCATTAAATGTAATCGAAATAAAGTGTATACAATAGTGTTTTGTTAGATAACTTGAGGGACCTGAAATAACTATAAAAGTTACTCTTCAAGCCATTGATCGATTCTTTGGTGTGAAAGTTGTGTAGAAGTGGAGGCACCTTGAGGAAACTTATAATTACTAGGTATGGAGGAGGCATCTAATGCTCGCTACATCTATAGAAATAGGTACATCCTTGCAAAAATGGTATCACCAACTAGAATTTTTACCATAAACTTCAATATTGAACACTTAGTTTCTAATCAAAACTTCATTGTTGAAGGTCACAATTTTAGACATAACGTCTTTTGAAGAGTAATATGTAAACCTAAAACGTCAAAAAAAAAAAATTGATGGATTAAGATTGGCGTTCTCTAACTGTTCAACGAAATGGATTTTTTTTGCCAGAATCGCAGACATAAATCTACACGAAATCACATTTTTTTGTTATTTAAAATCCATTTCTAAATGCAAAAATCGATTCAACATGTTGAAAAAAAACTAGAACATTCTGATTTCACAGAAATAATCACTCAAATCTACAAATGTAACCATTTCTTACCAAATTTCAAACAAAAATAGCTAAAAAAAAAAATTCATTTCTCTTAACATTTAAACTATATTCAAATTCCAACAATAATAATTACATATATTTTCATGTATATCAATGTTCATTAATGACGATATATTCTCATATATATCTGCAGTTCTCATAACATTTAAACTATATTCAAAGTCCAACAATAATAACTATATATATTTAAAATATACTCGGTAATTAATACTAACGTTTTAAATTATTTAAATTAATTATAAAAAATTATTAGTTAGTTAATATTTTTATAATGTTATATATATATATATATATATATATATATATATATATATATAATTTTTTTATATTTTATAATCATAAATATTTTAAATAAGTATTTCAAAATAAAATGGATTTAATAAGTTCCGTTTAAGAAGATTAAACATATTTCTTTGTTAAAGTTAATTTAAAGAAAACAATTAACAATGTTAAAATACAAAAAAATATTTTATAATTTACACAGTAAAATGGATTGGAAAAATCCTAGCATGCACCATGATGAAAGAGCTTGCTATATTTATAATATATAGAGGGTAGAGGAAAAGAAATTATTTGAAAAGAAATTATAAATTTTCAAAATCTTTATAATATCAATTTACATAACTTCTGGAGTTATCAAAACTAAGGAGATTTAAGAGAATTTCATTTTTATCATTTTCTTGTTAAGGTTTGAGATACCAATTTGACCATTTAAAACTTTATCAATTTTTTTGCTCAAAGTACCATATATCAAATTTAGCTATTCGATATTAAAACAGTCTACTAGGACTAATTCAAAGAAATTAACTGTAAGATAGGGTTGGGACATGATTGTTCTCCTTCCTTCCTCTTTTTGACAATTATATTTATAAGTTAGAAGAGATGAGTTATTATATGCACTTCATATTTTTGTTTTAGAAACGATTCACTTCTTTTAGCGAGGAGTCCCATTGAAATGTTCATGAATGAATTAGCTTGATACACAACAAACCCCACCAACATCAACCTCTTAACAAAGTGTAGTACCTAGACCCATGACATTCCAATGGAATGGACTTAAGTGACATGTATACATCAACAAAATGTTCATGCCAATGCCTCCACATAGAAGGATTATGTGTCAATCAGGTCACCGTAGCCCCTAACTCCTCCCACAAGGAAAATAATGTCCCAGTTTTTGTTCCTTCTCTCTAGAGAAGGAGACACAGGGATCACACCCTCCCTCTTATGTTGTAACTAAATAGGGGGAAATGATCACATGGTCTACTCAAAATTCAAGTTATAGTTGTTAGTGTTCTTTTACAATGTAGCCAACTAGTGTTAGTCGTATACTCGTGTAGGCATCCTTATCGTCCAAGGTGTGACACATACCTCTTTATGAATAATAGACCCCTTCCATTGTTATATAGCATACATTGTCTTGTATTTAATTACCACAAATCTAACAAATCATTTTCATTTTGTCTTGTATAAGTTTTTTTGTTTTTTACGATGTCGTTTTTTCCTAAGATATTCATTTAAATATATCATGGTATCAAAAAATTCTATGAAAATACCTTCTCATTTTTTTTGAGAGATATTTTCAAGCTATTAAACTTCAAGATCTACATCATATCTTCAAGATCGAGGCCAGATAAAATAGAAGAGGAGAAAGTTGATCTATGTTCCTTTATTATCCTAAATAGTGTCATTGTTTATCTTCATATCAATTAAGATAGCCTCCTCTACATACCACATTAAGGATTGAGTGTCCAAATGTATGAATTTACTCAACCAATTTTGATACTTTTTTCTAAGTGATGTAGATATCAAGCTCCCCATTCATCAATTCTCTATCTCATTCCTTTTGTATTTTCACATATTGAACAATGAGCATCTTACTATATCCATATTCATTCTAGACAATGCTAAATGGAGGTGGTAGAGATTGTGGAGTTCAAGCTCAGAGGTGTATTGGGTTTCCTCCTTCTCACATTCACATCTACCAACAATTTTTGGTTGATTATCAAATTCAACTATTCTACACTAATTTTTGTATGATTTAAAGTTGTTTCTTTCTTTTGCATTAATTGTTATATGGGTAATTCATATTTCATTGCTAAGTCTCCCTATTAAACAACAATCATCTTGTACAAAATTAAAAACTGAAGCATTAGAATCTAGTTGGAAAAGACTTCAAATCAAAGCGACAGAGTGATTGAAATTCAAGTTTCACTGGCACTAACTTTGTGAATGATATTGTGTAGCTATATTGTTTATATGTTATCTCTCACATTACTAGTATGCATGAGGCCTCCCTCATAGAGAACATTTTTTATTTGTATGATATTACATTTCCTATTTAGACTTTTTTTGGTGAATTTTTTATTTGATTATATATAGAGAGATAGAGAGAGGGAGAGAGAGAAAAAACCATAACTAAAAATAAGGCTAAATACTATTTGATTTCATGGAAATTTGGCCCATTGGAATGTGATTATCACCAATAATGTGTTGTTATCATTGTTTGAGTTATCTCAAAACAAAGTTGGCATTGCAAAGATACATATACAATGTTCTTTTTGTATTTTCTATTGGCAAAATGGTGGAATAAAATACTAGTGAGCTCCTAAATCACCATAATTATCACATATAGAAAATCAATATGCAACAATTGTTGCATCCTAAAGGGTTTTGGAAAATATCAGTTAAGGCTCAACTAGTGCTTACCAAGCAAGTTCAGAGATTTACTTATTGAAACAAACTTGTTGAAGACATGGGTTTGATTGGATTTAATTATTTAGAAATTTTGTTGTTTCGTACTATTCAATTTAAAACTCATATATCAATTTGGGACAACTTGGCTCCTTTATTTGGTAGTGACAATGAATTTCAATCATCACAATTGGAAGGATAATTTTCATCACTTGTACTTGATGAGCATGTTTCCATTGAATATTACCTTGTCGAAATTAGGTTAATATTGGCAGAAGTGAAAGGGTTTGGAGAAAAAAAATTAGATCAAGAGTGGATTCTCTTTATTATTTCTAAGGTAAAAGCCCCTTTACTCGTATTTTTTTCTATAATTTACTTTACTATGGATGCACTTGGACATGAGTTTAAAACCTAGTCTTTTGAGATTTTATGTGAGCTTCTTAAAAGGGAACAATCGACGCTTATGTAATTAGGTTATATTGTTGGTTTGTGTAGCTAATACCTCTAAAGGTAAGCACAAAAAACAAGATAAACAAAGAAATTTTTTTCTCAACCTAGTGAGTCTCCCTACAAACATCACGAAAAAATAAAATGTTTTTCCTCCATCTTCCAGGTCAAGTAACTCGACCTCCAGGACAAGAAGAAGTCAAATGAAATGTATATAATTTTGATGTCATATTTTGGCATGTTGAATTTTTTCTCCATGTTCCATGTCTAGTAACTCTACCTCCAAGACAAGAAGAAGTCAAGTGAAATCTATATATTTTTTATGCCATATTTTGGCATGTTGAATCCAAATGTTGGTTGAAACTAGAAACTTTGAATGAAGTCATGCTAAAATATATCATTCAAGTACCCAAACCTTCCTCATCTTCCTCATATAGTAAAGGGCATGATTTGTCTACTCAATATTTTTCTGCATCTTCTGACAAATATATACTTCATTGTGTTGCATCACATCATATTAGTCATTCTCATGAGTTTCTACCTTCCACACATAATTGTAGGATTTAACATGTCACAATCAAAGTCTCTACAAAAATTCATGTCTTAGGATAATGAACCATGTAGTTATATGTTGGGTGCATGAATGATATTGTCTTTGTTCTTGAAATCTCTACCAATCTACTTTATATTTATCATATTTTGCATTTTGGTAATAGTAAAACAATAGAGTTTTTTCATGATGATGTAGCCATTCAAGAACTAGAGAATCTAGATATTAATGTTCCTTCTTGAAGATGTTATCATAGCTCTCAATTGTATAGGTTTACTTTGTTTTAGCCTTCCTTCGATTCCATTTTAATTTCACATGTTGATTATTTTTGTATAATTTGTCACGAAAGATTTGGTCATTTAAGATATATGTATTTGAAGTAGTTTGACACACAAAATTTCGTTATTGGTCTTCATAAATATTCTTTCACTAGTGGAGTTTGTTAGGTTTTGGTCTTGGAAAGAAACATAAAGATTTATGTCCTAACATTAAGTTCTTGTAGGTGCACCACTTGAGTTGGTAAATAGTGAGCTCATGTCATTTCTAACTCATTCATTTTTATGGGCTCAGTATTCACTCGCTTTTATTTATTAATTCTTGCATTTCTCTTGGTTGTAATTAGTTTAATCATAATGGTGAAGTTTTTGCTACTTTTAATACCTTCAAATATTTTGTTGAGAAGAATACCTATCCTTTTGTCAAGAAGCCATGCATTGATAATGGGGTGGAGTATATCAATGAGGCCTTCAAGGATATTTTTGTAGAGAACATGGAATTCGACATTAACACTCTATTCCCTAAACCCCTTAGTAAAATGTTGTTATTTAAAGAAACAATTGGACACTGAAAGAGATGGAAAACTACATAATTTTGTACAAGAACATGGAACCTTGTTTCTAGGATGAAGTAGTCAATTGTTCCAATTACATTCAAAGTCATATGCCTTCTAAGGATGTGTTGCATATTACTTCAAACGAATCTTGGAGCCATGTTCAACCCAATGTCTCTTCTTTTAGAGTATTTTTTAGTTCAATGTGGGTCTGAAGTCTAGATGAAATATGTAAAGCTATGGAGAGGAAGAGACAACCACTAATATTTGTTCGTTAATATGATAATATGAAGGCATGTGGGTTATTTTATCCTATTTATAGATATTTATTGTTTCAAAGAGTTTTTCATTTTGATGAGCGCTTCAACTCCACATTGTCTCCTTCTCCACTAATAAATTTTCATGTTGAAGATATTTTCATACTACCAACCATAGGGTCTTATTCAAAAATATATTTGGAAAAAGAAATGACCATAGAATCAAGAAGGAAGAAATAGTTGCAGAATAATAAAATTCTAAAAACTGTATTCTCTTTTATATTAAGAGTAGTTGATTTCCATTAGGAATGGTTGCATGTGTTAGTATTTTATTTGTTCTTGCAATCAAATGAAGGATAGATGAGGTTATAAGGCTGAGATGATCTAGCAAAAGAAAGTCGATGTCAAAAACCTCTAAAACAAGAAAATACATGCCTTGGTGTGTATAACGAGAAATTAATCCCTCAAAAGATTTTCGCAGTGAAAAAGGGGATTATAGAATCCCAAAGTGGCTTGGTGTAGGACAGAAGGGCTTGTGCACCCAAAAATATGCTAATTTTATAGTCTAGGGGGCTTATCACAATACCACAGCCTAAGAGTGTAGAAATAACAATTCTTGAGACCCTGAAAGACCAATGGTTCATATATTATCGTGCACACTTTGCCAAAATCGATGGTGAATATATAGTTTTGGGGTACCCTCTTCGGAGTCACATTTGAATCCAAGCCTCAAGCACTCCAAAGAGGATCCTTCGATGGAAAATAAATATTTAAATAAGTGTTCCCCCCATCGACAATCCAAATCTGATCCAAAACACCAAAACTTTTCGCCAAGTGTCACATCATCCAGCCAATAGGGTGGTGTGAGGGCCAATCGAAATATACCACATGGACATATTTCCCCCTGTCCACCACATTAATAAAAATATGGGCGACATATTTCCCCCTATCCACCACATTAATAACAATATGGGAGAATAAGAAGGTGACACGTGTCCACGGTGGCTCCATCGTAAAATGTTTCATGCCTCCACCAATTTTTTCTTTGGAATATCGAAAAATCAATTGTCCTCGTTCAATTTCCCATTACTCTGTTCAAAAGTCAATATTTTTCCTCACATCCATGTTCTCGGATTTTCATTGAAGTCCTATCCTACAAAAATCCAAATGCTCCCTTGCAATGGATGATCCAAATCCATTTGGACCTTTTTTTTAAGTGAGACCGATCAACAATTTGAGTCTATCGTCAAGCATTTAACAATCCTGACTAGATGTCGTGACATCCCTCTAGTAGAGAACTGTTAGAGACAATCTATGGATATCAAATGGATAGGTGAAAGCAACCAAAATCACCCCAAAGCATATCAAACCTTGGTCACACGTGTCCCACTTCCCCACCATGTCAACATCTATAATAAAACCCAATTTTGTGATTAAAAAAAAAATCTTCTAATTACATTAAGTTCTAAGTATGTATGTTAGATTTACAATAAGAGGAATAACCTTGCTTTCAAAACTATGCTACTCGGTGTATTCAAATTTATTTCCTAATATTACAAAACCATAGTCTAGTGTTTACTCTTCAACTTTTATTTAACTTATACTCACCTTGGTAAGTAGTTAAATGGTTATATTGTAGTAAAAAGGGAATAGGCATAGGCCTATGAATTAATATTTTGACCTCCTCTTTAACACCCACTTCCTCCTGTGCGCACCTACTTGAACTGCAAGACCTTGAGGAACTTTATCAACATAAAAGGGTAAACATAATCCTTGCTTTAGCATTGGGTTTATTGGGTTGGGTTCTACATAGGTGACCACAGACTTGGATGAATTTTCTTTGGTCGACTGAGAGCATTCGTAACCCAATAGACCTCCTAGTTGAAAGTGAACCCTAAGCTAGAAGTAGATTGATCCTTACCGTACTTAACTAAGTCCAACCACCGGCACTAACTAGACAAGGAAATGATGGGTTCGAGGAGTTCCAGACTTGTCCTCATGGATAAATATATTAAAAGGGATTGGATGTGTTGACAGATGGAATTAAATCTCTGATTGGCCATTAAATGGGGTGTATGAGAAAATGAGAGTCACGAGGTTCCCTCATCTAACTCAGACACGCCACTTCGCTACTGTCACATGGCGCAATTCCTCATTATACTTACCACATTCAATATGGGTATCTTAGGGTACAACCGAGGTCCATTATCATTTTTGTGTAAACCTACTCTGAGTAGAGTTCTATGTTTTTCTTCTATTTCGTGACCTTACTCTGTGCGGCGGTATAGTGACTTCGCGCACTTCTTGGATTACTGTTGTTTTGGTAAGTAGTCGACAAATTGTATAATTTTTATTGTAGGCTAATTTTTGGGGACAAATTTACTATAAATGCAAGATAGAATTTTTATTTTTTAGGGAAACCAAGAAAGATATAAAGTTTGAGGTGCACAAAAGGTGTTTGGGGTGTCTTTTGGTGTGCAAGAGAAGTCTAAAGGATTCTCTTAAGGTCTTTCTTATTTTCAAGGTATGTTATAAGGTTGTGATGTTTCCATAAGGTTGTGGTGTTGTTGTATGCTATTTTATGAAGTTGTCATGTTTCCATGATGTTGTTATCAGGTTGTTGGTGCTTATATGTGGACCCATGTGGACCTAGGATCTCTATGTGGACCTAGTTTGTGAGGCTCATATTTGGATATTCTGGCACATGATTGGCACATGTTTTTATGTTCTTGTTGGGTTTTGTATGTGGACCCATGTAGAACCAGGATCTCTATGTGGACCCCGTCTATTGATGATGATGTATCAATGATAGTGAAAGAGACAGTGACAATGACATGTTGATTCTTTTATATACATATTTTATGGTGGAAGGAAGGGGCAAGGAAAGGGTGTTGGAGTCTCCTTCGAGTTGGAACTAGAGAATCTATGGACTTGTAGCTTCCTTCAAGTTGGTTCCTATAAATCATGGGGTTAGTGCCTCCTTATAGTTGGAGATGGATAATATTTGAAGTCATAGCTTCCTATGCATGTAATCTTGTTATTATATAATAAAATTATTTTGGAGTATATTTCCACATTAAATTTGTTGTGCATTGTGCATTTATTCTTCTTTTCTTTACTATATATTGGGATGCATTTATTTGATTGAAAAGTTAAATGTTTTGAAAGGTGATAAATTATAATTGATATTGATTCACCCCCCCTCTAAGTATCAACAAATTTTTCACATTTATTAAATCGACCTTATTAACTAATGTCGACCTTTATTAAATATAAAATGTATTATTCTATCTACGTGAAGGATTAGGGAGATTAGGTCCCAAACATACCCTCACCCTTGAAAAAGAGCCTTGTACTCAAGGCTTAATATGATGAAAATGTTTTAGAATGGAAGACAACACCCAGGTGGAACCTTCTGGTGGAGTATCCTTCCATCAAACCAAAAAATCATGGATGGTGCACTGATGGAGACAATGCTCTCGCTTGTCCAATACATCTTGTGGATGCAACCAAATGGAACCTTATTCATTCAAATATGGTAGGTTGGTATGAATTTGGCACTTGGTGCCAATCAATTTCTTCAATCACGAGACATGAAAAACAAGATGTAGCTTGGAGTGACTAGGTAAAGCTAATTTATAGGCAACTAGCCCCACACGTTTGAGAATAGTATAAGGACCATGTCATTTTGGGGTAATTTTCTGACACTATTGGGATTTGAGTGAAATATTCTTGTATGGTTGTAGATGAATAAAAACCTAGTACCCTTCAGGAAATTGACGTTCAAAATGACCTTCATCTTCCTGTTGCTTCATGCAGATTTGAACCATGACCAAATTTTATTTGATATTATGGAGAATGGTCATGTGAACTATAAGATTGTGGTCGACCTCTTGAACCTTGGAGACAATGAGCATGTACATGGGAGAAATGATGGTGTCTTTTGTCTATAGACTAATTCAAAAGGAGTCATGTGAGTGGTAGTATGATAAGAGGTTTTGTACCACGATTTAGCTAGGGGTAACCAGTGAAGCCATTGATGTTGTATATCAAATTCAAAACTCCTCAAATATGTTTCCAAACACTTGTTGAGAACTTCTATTTCGCCATCAATTTGAGGACGAGAGGATGTGATGATATGCAATTGGGCTCCCTTGAGGCTTAATAATTCTTTCTAGAAACTCCTGGTAAATGTGGGATCATGGTAAAAAATGATAGAATGAGGCATGCCATGTAGTTTTAATATATTATCCACAAACAATTGAGCCACTACGTATATTGTGAATGGGTGTTGAAGAGAACATAAATGATCATATATGGAAAGACAATCCACTACCACCATTATGATGAACTTATTTCCTAATTTGGGGAATCCAACAATTAAATCCATAGAAATATCCATCAAAATAGTAGGTTGAAGCGAAAGAAATTGGAGTTTACCATGAGGTTTTAGAGTCTCTCCCTTATTGTGCTGACATGTATCACATTCAGCCACAAAGGTGTGGATTTCCTGTTTCATACTATCCTAGAATAAATATCATTTGACCAGTTCATAAGTTTTGGTAAAATCTGACTGGCTAGTTGTAGGTGAAGCATGAGACTCAAAGAACACCTTATATTTAAGAGATGATTGTTTTCTTAAATACAAGTGACCTTTATAGAGAAATGCTTCATTATGCTAAGAATACCCTAGAGTAGCTTGGGGATCATGTTAAATTTTTTGGATTGGGTTAGAAATTTTGGAGTCTTGCAACCATTCCTGATTAACATCCTGAAGCTAGTTAATGATAATGAATGAAAGGGAAAAGAGGGAGCCTTCTTATTCATATTTCCTAGAAAGAGCATCAACAACAACATTTTCTTTTCCCTTCTTGTAAAGAATATCATAATCATATCCAAAAAACTTGGTCACCCATTTTTATTTCTTTAGGGATGAAATTCATTGTTCTAAAAAGTACTTAAGTCTTTGATGATCTATCTAAATTTAAAAGCGTTGTACCAATAAATAAGGGGTTGGGGCACCAAATATCCACAGCATGAAAAATAATGAACATTTACTTTTCATAAATTGGTTGGCCCAAATGTCAGTTCGATAATTGTTTGTTGGTGAAAGCTAAATCTCTTCCCCCTTGCATGACGACTACCATGATTCCTCTCCTTTATGCATCAAATTATGAAACAAAGGTCTTGGTGAAGTCAGGTAGGGCTGGTACATGATTAGTGCACATAGCGTTTTTCAAGGCTTCAAAGGATTATTGAGCTGCTAGAGTCCAATTGAAAGAATTCTTTTTAGTGAAAGTTGTGGAAGGGGCTACGATTTTTCCATAATTATGAACAAATTTGTGATAATATCATGTTAAACCTAGGAAACCATGAACAATTCTAAGAGTTTTAGGGAGAGGCTAATTCGACATAGATTCAATTTTCTTAGGATCCACCCTTACACCATCCTTGCCAACAATATGGCCCAAGTACTCAAATTCAGAGAAACCAAAATAACATTTATACTATTTTAGGAAAATTTTATGCTCAGAGAGGAGACAGAGAACTTGATATACATGGGTGAGATGGGATATCCACATTTTACTCTAGATGAGAATATCATCAGAGAAAAATAACACAAAGTGACGGTGGAAAGGATGAAAGACATGATTCATGAGAATTTGAAAAGTGGAGGGGGGATTACAGAGACCAAAGGGTATGACCATGAACTCATTGTGTCCCTCATGACTGTGAAATGTAGTATTGGGAATGTCTTAATCCTTCATACATATTTGGTGGTAGCCAGAAGGAAGGTCAACTTTGGTAAAATATTGATCCCCACTAAGTTCATCCAGAAGGTCATCTATGATGGGAATGGAAAATTTTTCCTTGATGGTAAGTTTGTTGAGGGAATGAAAATTGGGACACATGCACCAAGTTCCTTCCATATTGATGACCATGAGAAAAGGGGAAGAATAGGGGATGGTACTAGGATGGATAACACTCACTTCTAATGATTCATGGACAATTTTGTCAATTTCATTTTTTTAATCAAAGGGATGATGATAAGGGAAAACATTGAGATGAATAATGACTAGGATTGAAGGAATGGAATTTTCATGGCCACTGTGGGAGGCGGGAAGGCCCTGGGGATTTTGGAAAATACTCTGATGGTGGGAAATGATAGATTGAAGTTTGGGGTGTACTAGAGGTGTCTCAACTGCTTGAATGGAATGGAGTTGGGAAATGATGCAAGAATTAACCTTTTAGAGTAACTTTTCCATGCAATGGGAGTTGAGTAACTTTTCCATTTAATGGGATTTGATGATCTCAGAGAACCCTCAACATTTCTTGAATGGATGTGGGGTAGGATTGCTTTAGGTGAAACCTCAACATTTTCATCTAAAACATCCTCTAAAATGGCCATAAATTTTTTATGTTATTTACACGTGTTCCTTGAAGAGTATTTGTCATCATAGTTATAGAAAATATCGTTGAGTTGAAATTCAACAATTTCCACACATGTTAATTTTTGGAGCTTGATAGGAGTGGCTTGAGGGGAAGGGATGGTGGGTGTCTCAACTTCTTGAATGGAATGGAGTTGGGAAATGATGCCAGAATGAACCTTTTAGAATAACTTTTCCATGCAATGGGAGTTGAGTAAGTTTTCCATTCAATGGGATTCGATGATCTCAGAGAACCTATTGTAATGCCCTGGAGTTTATATTTTTGGTTTTCATGTTAGAATTTCATGGTTCAATCCTTAAAATCCATGGTTATTTGGCGAAGAGTGCATAAGCATTCAACACCAACCACATTATCACAACCATGCATGTCATTAGAAAACATGTGATATTTCTGGTTACATTCACCAATTTGTAGGAACCCATTTCCACAATGCCCCCCACATTTCATGGAATCACCATTGAAAATCATGATTTGAAACAACTCAGACGCTTTAGGATTTTGTGCAGCTCCCTTTCATTTCCCTCCGCGACCTCGAGCCATGACCTTTTTCTTATCCCATATGAAATTTTAGGATTTTTCATTTCGAGAGTTCTCACTCCCCTTGATTTCAAATATCCTGACAATTGATTTCTTTGGCAAGAGTGTGATGAATGAAATTATGAGTGCTTCCACTATTAAATAGAATGATGACTTTTCAGTACTTAATGTAAGTAATCAATTTGAGGGTCTGGGGAGCAGAAAATCTAGTAAGAGAATTTAACGTAATCAATGGTTCAACTTCAAAAGGATTAGAGGGAAGCGTAAGATCATCTTTCTGGGGAAGCATTGCCTTAGGTGAAACCTCAACATTTTCATCTAAAACATCCTTTGAAATGGCCGTAAAATGTTTATGTTATTTACACATGTTCCCTGGAGAGTATTTATCATCATATTTATAGAAAATATCGTTGAGCTGAAATTCAACCATTTTCACACGTGTTAATTTTTGGAGCTTTATAGAAGTGGCTTGAGGGGAAGGGATGGTGGGTTTAGGGTCAGTTACAAAAAAAATATTTTTTTCTAGGCCAATATGACCTATTGTGCCTCCTTGGCACGTTCAGTTTCTTCCAACAAATTCTATGGGAGATCCATTATGATGTGGGATCATATTTCATCCTTGAGACAACTGATAAAAAATTCCCAAAATAAATCCTTTGTCATGGCGTTCATTTGGAAAGCCAAGTTCTCAAAGGAAATAATAAAATCTTCCATTGTTCCAGACTATTTCAACTTAGTCATATACCCTAAATGGTGGGTGTCCATGTCAAAGAATTCATACAACCTGGTAACAAATTGTGACCAAGAAACATACCCTTGGCGTGCATTTATACACCATTTCCATCATTTCCACCATTCGGGATCCAAAAAAATAACTTTTTAGTGAAGTTTGGTCAACTCATCAGAAAATTCCATGGAGGGATAAGTAGTGTTCGATATGACTGACCCAGGTTGTTGGATCTAAGCCATTAAATTTTTTCACCTCAACTCTATAAAGATGAGGGTCATAAGGTAGGGAGTTGGAATGAGACTGCAGAGGCTAGTTGGAGTCAAGACCTTCAGTATAGAAAGGTAGGTCCAAGGAGGAATGATCCTAAAACTATTTCATGAATTGTTTGAGGCTGGAATTGAATTCATCAATGTGGCTACCTATTTGTTCCTCGATGTATTCCATTTTGGCATGAATGGAAAGAATGTTATTATTCACTTGGGCCTGAAGGTAAATAAGTTCATTATTCAATTTCTGATTGGTTTATTCGTGGAGAGTTGGAGCCATGAGGGGATGAGAGATGGGTCCACAAACAAAAATTAGATAAGTGATATATACCATTGTGATTAGGGAAACAACAAGAAACCAATGGGATAAGTGGGAAATAAGGGTGTCAGGAAGGGTATGGGTCCATGAGGTATAAAAAAAGGTTAAAAATTATAGTGATCGCAATAATCAGGGTGAAAAGGGGGACCCGATGAGATAGGTCTCAAATAAGGGTGCGGAAAGGACCTACATATTTTTCATTTTTACTTCTACAGAGTTATACTCTGACCTGAATAATAATGCAGTGTCGATGTCCCCAAATTTTTAATAGAAACAAATGTGTATTAATTTTTCAAACAAGATGTATGAGGCAAGGTTTCACAGTTTAATGTCCATGATCCATAACCCTTTGCAATTGAACATATAGGCTGGTGAGTCATTGGGACCAAGTGTAAATGTAATTTACATTTAGGATAGTGAGTCGTTAGCACCTGGTTTTGGTATTGCACACATCATAGTAGTGCATAGAGAAATGTTATCAAAGACAAGGTGCACACATTTTATGTGTTACACGCACCTGTGTAAGTGTGCACATTGCACTATGTTCCATGCTCTTGGGTGACTGTGTGGTAATGACTAGAAATGCCCAAAGCTAATTTACATATATGACTATATGTGTTTTAAGGCCAGAGAGCCTGTGTGATTATGAGGGTAGTGAGATTGGATGTAGATAGGTTAGTGCACATATCCATGTAAATATAATTATGATTACTAATATAATATTTCATCATTGTGCATAGATAGCCTCAGATGAAATGAGATGGGAGGATGACGCTACTAAAAAATGGAAAAGGGGGGGAATATTTTAATAATACTTACAAAGAGTGTAACATGGATATGTTTTTATCCTAAGTTCCCAAGGGTAAGGAGCGGATCACCAAGTGGCTTAAAGATACTTCTAAAGATGAAAAGTGTCAAGTGGAAGGAATGCAATATATATTTCTATCCTTASTGTATTTTGGGTATTATTGAATTATTATTCATGTTTCAGGATCTTGTGAGTAGAAGGGGGTCGGACTGTATGGGAAAATACGATTGTTACCTTATCTCCATAGAGAAGCTTGAAAGGATTTGTGGTTTTGTAATTTGAGTTTACTGTCAAGGAGACGAGATGAAAAACGTTGAGAAGTCTCTCTCGTAGAGATATTGGTTTTTGTGAAGTCATTGTTAGACTTAGGAGCATACTCTCCAGGTGAGAGTATTGCTAAGAATTTTTCCCTGGTGCATTGAGAATTAGTTGTAGGGTTTGGAGACTTTATGTTCAAAATGTTGTTGGTAACCTTGGGAAGGGAAGTGGGGAATCCGAAGGAATATTAAAAAGAGAAGGGGAACACTTCCTTTGGTATGATAGGTGTGTGGGAAATGAGGGACTATGGGATATTTTCAACAACGGGAATCTAGGAATGAGCAATTTTATTGTGAGTTATACCTTAGTGTGTTACTAGAAGTATTTTAACCTTGTGGATTCGAGCCCCAGCTTGGGGGTGACCTATTGCTGAAAGATTTGAGAAAAAACATCTATGGCTCGAAAGAAAGTTTGAGTCAAGGCCATAGTTGGTGACTTTCATGAAGAATAAGTGTTCTTTATGTACTTGTCTTGTTTACTATGTCCATACTTGTCTTTGTTTGACATGGGTTAGTTCTTATATGGGTTGTTCTATATAATTTTTTATTTTTGTTCTATTTAATGTTGCTTGCACATGTAATTATGGTACCTATAGCATTTATCTATAGTTGTGCATAGGTATCTCAGTTGACGATAGCCTTGTTTGATAAGTAAATCTTTTGAATTGATTAATACTCTTCAAAGAGGATTGAGTGGCTCACTACGTAGGTTTGTATCATGTGTGCATTAAGATGTTGGAATTTCTGTGCATTTTCAAGGAAACATACCCCACACATAGTAAAATCAGACATGGTGCATAATGCCTAGATGGATGTGTGCATAGTTATGTTGTGTGATAAACATGTTGGTGTGTGCAGTTAATGTTGAGTTACTTTTGTTGCTTAAGGTTGTAGTGAAAAGAGAATGTTTCTTCCACTATTATAAGTTGTGTAATGTGACTCAAGCTTGGGTTGAGTTTGTTACTTCAAGTGATATTGCACAGACTTTTGTTATATTATAATATGTGTAGCGAAACTTCATATTACATTACTCGATAGTGTTCTCGGGAATTACAGTTTTGTTGACTAGGAGCTATAGAAGTTGAAGTTGTGTGATGGTGCCCACCATGGGGTCGCTGGGGACATTACATTATGGTATAATAGATATTGCTTCAACATTGTATTTGTATGGGCCATAGACTAGCATGAATAGATGTGTGAAAAAAAAATTGGTGTCACATAGTGCATATTTTAGTTTGCGTAGAAAACCATTGGCACACAGTATAGAGTTGTGATGCGCACAAAGATAGTGTTTGGTATGTGTTATATTCTTTGCATGTGTGTGTGTGGGAACATCAGATATGACAATTGCATCTCACGATCCCTACGGTATTTATTTTTGTATCGTGTGCACCACACGCTTTCCTAGGGGGTTCCCAAGGGGGGAAAGTATCCACTCCCTGATTACGCATAGCATTCGACAGTGGGTGGTAGCCTAGGGCAGCCCCCCATTTTTTTTTTTTGGGCAGATTTTTCTATTTTTAGTGGTTTTGTAAATTAATCCTGGAATAAGGGATTAGGGTTTTGGTATCTATGGAATCCCTAAAAACATTGTATATATATTTTATGGTGAATGGTTAAATTTGATATAATGAATATAAGAAAGGTTTTCCGAGTTGAGGGTTTCTGGTATAAAATCTCTATGTACTTTGTGTATGAACCATTGATTAAATTATGTTTTTCTTAAGAATCTATATGTATTTATTTAATTCAAAGGTTTAAATCTTACATGTGGCATCAGATATCGTTTTTGGCTTCAAAGGGATGCCTTTGTTTTTGAGGGTTTGACTCAGTCTTGATAGATCAAGTTTATCTTGGGTATGTGATAAACATGGGTTTAGTGGGAGATTTTGCAATAGAGATTCGAGTATAGAAATAGGAATGGCAAGCTCGCCTAGAATCGAGATGGAGAAGTTCAAGGGTAAAAACTTTGAGCTATGGAAGCTCAAGATGGAGGACCTTCTTATAGACAAAGAACAATGGATCACTGTGGATCCTAGTACACAACCTATTGGTACACCATATACTATCAAATAAGCTACTAGTACACAACCTACTAGTACACAAACTACTAGTACACCAGCTACTGGTATGTTGAAGGAATATTGGGAGAAGTTGGACAAAAGAGAAAGGAGTACTATTTGACTCTGCCTGGCAGATTCGGTTTTGTTGAATGTCTCGTGAGAATCTACAACCAAGGAACTATGGGATAAGTTGGGGAATTTGTATCAATCAAAGTCCCTGGTAAACAAGTTGTTTCTTTGAAAGAAGTTGTATCATCTTAGGATGGAAGATAGAGATTCTATGAAAGAACATCTAAATGCCTTTAATACATTGATAAGTCAACTTGGCTCTGTTAATATTACGATTGCAGAGGAAGATAAGTGTATTACTTTTTTATGTTCTTTGCGAGACTCTTGGGATAATCTAGTGTTATCAATAGGTAGTACCACTAAATCTACATTGAAGTATGAGGATGTAGTGGCATCCTTGTTATATGAAGTGATGAGGTGAAAAAGCATGGATGGTCACAACAAAGATGTTTAGTTATAAGAGGGTGTAACCAACTCAGGAAACCTGGTAAGCCTTCTAGGTGGAGATATAAATCTACAAGTAGATCTAAGTCTCCAAGAAAATCTTTGAGGAAATGTTGGAAGTGTGGTAAAACAAGGCATTATAAGAAAGATTGCAAGTCTAAGAAGGTTGAAAAACGAAAGGGATCTCATAGTACCTCTTTCACAGAGGTGAAAACCTCCACTAAACAAGGAGGTGATGTTTACCTGACATCTACAAGTACACATGCAGAACATGATGTATGGTTGATTGAATCAGGTGCGTCATACCATATGACTCCTCATAGGGAGTGGTTCTCTGAATATGAAATATATGATTGTGGTGATGTATTCCTAGGCGATGACTTGACAACAAAAATCTTGGGACGTGGAAGAGTTAAGTTGTTGTTAAAAGATGGAAGGATTAGAACTCTCCCTGGGCTTACGCACATTCCAAAGCTAGCTAGGAGCTTAATATCTATAAGAAAGATGGAATATGCAGGAATGGATACTATATTTGGAAAGGGAACTTGCAAGATGGTATGAGGAGAAATGGTCTTGATGAGGGGAGTTCGGTCTGGAACTTTATACAATTTATTGGGAAGAACTTATACTAATGGGTGTAATATTTTTGTTTTCCCTAAGCAGAGAAATGAAGGAGACAAGACCAATATTGTCCCAGAAAAGAAGACCATGCTGTGGCATCAAAGACTGGGGCATATTGGAGAAAAGGGCCTGCAAATACTACACGATAAAGGTATGGTTCAAGGTATGTATAATATAACACTTGATTTTGATTTATGTGAACATTGCTTATATGGTAAACATAATCGAGTAAGATTCTCATCTGGTGCTACAAGAGCAAAGGGGATCTTAGAGTTGATACACAGTGATGTTTTTGGAGTTGTTCCTATTCCATCCCTAGCTAAATCTGTGTATTATGTTTCATTCATAGATAATTTTTCAAGGAACACATGGATTTATTTTCTTAGAAATAAATCTAAGGTATTTGATAAATTTAAAGATTTTAAGTCTCTAGTAGAAAATCAGACAGGGAAGAAAATAAAGGTATTGAGAATAGATAATGGTGGAGAATTCTGTGGAAATGAATTCTTAGAATTTTGTAAGAAGTGTGGTATATCAAGGAAGAAGACTACTCGATACACTCCTCAACAGAATGGAGTTCCAAAAAGTATGAACAAGAAACTAATGGAAAGAGCAACAACCATGCTCAACGGTGTTGGGTTAGGACAAGAATTCTAGGTAGAGGTAGTGTGTACAACATGTTACCTGGTCAATCGATCACCTTCATCAACATTGGATGATAAAACTCCACATGAGGTATGGTTTGGAAAGAAACCCTCTCTTCAACATCTTAGAGTGTTTGGTTGGGATGCTTATGTACATGTTCCAAAGGAAAATAGAAGTAAGCTCGATAAAAAGGATGAAAAGTATAACTTTATTGGTTATAAAGATCATGTGAAAGGTTATAAGCTTTAGAACCCAAAAACCAAGAAAACTCTTTATAGTCGAGATGTTGTTTTCAGAGAGGTAAAAGAAGTGTCCAAACAGGAATTCCTACCAACGCAAGATTAACCTAAGAAAATAGAGCTTGACTTGGATGATGCAAAATCTGAAACATCTGAAGAAGAGGAAGCAAAAGAAGAAGAAGAAGAAGAAGAACCTCATACCCCAGTATTGGGGAGATCATTGAGAGATATAAGGTAACCAGAAAGGTATAGTCCACTTGATTTCCATTCCAATTTTTCTTTATCTATTACTGATGATGATCTCAGAACTGTCAGGAAAGCAGTGAATTCAGAGGATAGTAAACTTTGGAAGAAGGCCATGGTTGAAGAAATGGATGCCTTGGATAAGAATGGGGCATGGGATATAGTTGAGTTTCTAGATGGAAGAAAATCGGTTGGTAGAAAAGGGTTGTTCAAGAAGAAGTTTAATGCACAAGGTAAAGTGGAGAAATACAAAGCTCAGTTAGTAGAAAAAGGTTATTCCCAGGTAGAGGGAATTGACTTTGGTGATGTTTTTTTATCCTGTTACTAATTTAACTTCTATTAGATTTATTTTATCTATTTCTATTGATTTTGATCTTGAAGTGGAACATATGGATGTGAAGACATCATTCCTACATGGCGATCTGGAAGAAGAAATCTACATGAAGTAGCCATAAGAATTTATAGTGAAGGGAAACAAAGATATGGTCCAGAAGCTAAAGAAGTCACTATATGGTCTAAAACAATCACCTAGGATGTGGTACCAAAATTTTGACACATACATCCTAGGATTGGGATTTGTAAGAAGGAGGGTTGACCACTGTGTATATTCTAAGAAGGTTGGTAATCACTTCATTTATGTAGTGTTGTGTGTTGATGACATGCTGTTGGTAGGAAATAACATGGATGTTATTAAGGAGGTGAAATCAAAACTATCATCCAAATTTGACATGAAGGAACTTGGTCATGCTAACTTCATTATGGGAATGGAAATTAAAAGAGATCTTGAAAACAAGAATCTCTGGTTTAATCAAAGAAAATATGTTGAGACAATATTGCAGAGGTTTAATATGCATGGAAGTAAACCAGTCAAGGTTCCTATTCCTATATGTGTAAATTTATCTACAGATCATCGTACCAAGACATAGGAAGAAGAAGAGGACATGTCCCAGGTTCCATATGTCAATGCAGTTGGTAGTTTCATCTATGCAATTGTCTGTACTAAACCAGACATTGAACATGAACTGGGAGTTTTGAACAGGTATATGTTAAAACCAAGGAAGGAGCATTGGGTATCAGTAAACAGGGTCTTCAGGTATCTTCCTGGTACTACCAGTTATGGATTGTGCTACCAAGGAAGGCCAGGATTGGATAGAGTGTCGGACATACATGGCTTTGTTGATGTAGACTAGGATGGAGATCTAGATGGCAGAAGGTGTACAAGTGGGTATGTGTTTAACCTATTTAGAGGAGAAATTAGTTGGATGAGGAAAATATGGGTTGTAGTGGCACTCTCAACTACAGAAGCTGAATACATGGTAGCGAGTCATGCAAGCAAGGAAACAATATGGTTACAAAGATTTTGTTTAGGTATTGGGTTGGTACAACAAGCAGTGAGATTAGATTGTGACAATTAGAGTGCAATATTCCTGGCAAAGAACCCATCTTATCATTCGAAGACAAAACATATTGATGTTCAATATCACTTTGTGAGAGACATGGTTGAGGAAAAGAAGGTGTTGCTAGAAAAGTTGGACACTTTGAAGAATGTTGTAGATTCAATAACAAATCCTGTGAGCAGAGAAAAGTTCTCCTAGTGTACACTAAAAATGGGTATTGTTTCCTTGGATTGTTGATTATATAATCCCTTGGACCCTTGGATGCAAAGAAAACAACAAGTGGGAGAATGTTGGGTATGTGTTATATTCTTTGCATGTGTGTTTGTGGGTGCGCCAATCGGATGATACCTCTAGTAGTGATTTTTGTCTCATGTGCATTGGTTGCTTTCTTGGGGGGGGGGGCAAATATGCCTCCTCCTGGTTACGCGCACTGCCCCAAACTTGTTTTGGGGGCAGGTTTTGCTATCTTTTAGCGATTTTGTAAATTAATCCTGGAATAATGGATTAGGGTTTTGGTATCTAGGGAATACCTAAAGACACTGTATATATATTGTATGGTGAATGGTGAAATTCGATATAATGAATATAAGAAAGGTTTTCCTAGTTGAGGGTTTCTGGTATAAAATCTCTATGTACTTTGTGTATGAGCCATTGATTAATTTTTGTTTCTGTTAAGAATCTATATGCATTGCTTTACTTCACAGGTTTAAAACTTACATATAGTATCGTGTGGGTGTGCGCACTATAGTTTGGAATTTTAAAATAGTCCAAGAAATCCGAGGGAAATATTCTAACAAAATGGTGCAAAGTTTTCATGTAGTCGTTGTATGAAATCGTCTAACAAATATCAATTCCTTGAGTGTTTTATAGAACTTTAAGTGAATAGAGAATGGAAAATTCATTGTAGAAGATTAAAAGCATGGAAGATCCATGGAGGACTTACATTCCTCATGATGAATTTGGGGATCTATATGTTGGGTTGGTTGTTGATGGTATCTAATCCAAGGAAAAGAACAGGAACTTGTTAGAAATTTTAAAACTACTCTTCCTGAGGAGGCTTGATAGAAATATTATTATAGTGAAGAACTTAGTATAAGTATTCTCACTATCATCCTTATTCAATTTTTTTATCATTATAATAATTCAAATAAATATTATGATTATTAAATATTATCTTCTTGAAGACAAAAACAAAAAAGCTTGAATCAAATTCCTTTATGAATAAATTCTTTGTGTGATAAATACTATTATAAAATACTCTTTCATTTAAATAAATATATTTTTAAGTAACCATATTTTTAAATAAAGGTTTAGAATTAAATACAAAAATATAAAGTTTTAACAAGTATGCATTTGGACAAACATTTAGTTAAGTAGTAATCTTGTTAAATATTGTGTTTTTAAATCTAATGAACTTAAAAACAATAAAGAAAACTTATATTAAATTAAAAAAAATATATATCAAGTTCATAGAAATTCCATAATTAAATAATAAATAAAATCTATATTAATAATTAGGATATAAATTAAATTTAATAATAATTACAAGAATATTAATTAAATTTAATATTAATAAACAATAAGAAAAATATTCAATTATTAATGAAACCTATTAGTACTTAAAAAAAACATGTGAAGATAATAGACTTAATCTATATTATTTAAGAAGTATTAATAACTCAAACAAATAGTATCTCATCCCTTCCTCAATATCAAAGTCAAACCTTATTAAAAAAAGATTTTAATATGAAAACATGGTATTTCACGAGATAGAAAAACATCTCCTTAATATGCAAACATGGTTTTTCATTAAACCAGGAGATCAAAAAAACATCTCCTTAATATGCAAACATGGTATTTCATTAAACCAGGAAACCAAAAAACATCTTCTTACATAGCTACTTTGCGATATACTATACTCCATTCAATCTAAAATAAATAATTATGGGATCTAAAATAATTTTAAATTCGACGGTACACCACCAATTTCTCACCATTGATAAACAAGGTCTCACATTTAATAAACAAGGTGACAAAATCACATTTAATCATTCTCCAGAACAATAAAACCAACCGCTTAACACCTCATTCTCATGAACAATAAAACCAACCGCTTAACACCTCATAAGTCAAACTTGATCACATATGACTTTCATTGGACAATGTGAAAGATGTGATATTGATAGAGCGGCCATAACCAAAAGTAGTAATTGAGCTTAAGCAACACTCAGATCTCAAGAAGTACAATTATACCAATGACAACAATGGCTTGTTTTTTTTCTATATGGAGCTCGTTCAGATGTCTGCCTAATAATTAATTTTCCTTAAAACATGGATGCCAAAGACGTAATTGATTAGTAAGAAGTTATATAAAGATAACAGTGCCAACATCCTTTTGCTATCGGTAACCCTAGATAACAGGAACTCTAGAAATTTTTACTTCCTTTTGCTATCTGTAAGGAACCCGAGAACTTTTTACTTTGCAATGGCAATGGCAAGTAGGAAGACATGGAAGCTGCACAATCAGAAGGGAAAATTTAAAATTCCCGATCTGAATCTTCCTGCACCGACAGAGGAGTCAGAGCTCCACAGGGAAGGCAAACGAAAAATTTCTGTTGTAAGTCAAACTCCACCAACAAAAGAGAAGGAGGTCGAGAGTAACAAGTACCAGATTTTTCGTGATTTAAGTCTTCCTCCTCCAGTGAATAAAGAGATCGAAGAACGAACTATCGAAGAGAAAATGTTGGCGAGCAGCTTTAGTTATAGTCCTCGTTGTGGAGGAATAAAATTTTTACTGAAGAACTAAGATGATGTTGTACAAGCACTGTTTTTGTTGTTGTGCAAGCGCAAGCACTGTTTTTGCAGTTCAGAAGTGTTTTTTGATGTTGTAAGACGCACGATCTAATAAATATATTTCATTACTTTTACTAATGAATATTGCATATAATATAGAGTCGTTTCACTTACATAATTGTTAAATCGTTGAAGTCATTTCCATTCCGGATTCGTTATGTAGGGTTAAAATCTTTTAGTGTTTTTGTATTAAGCATATGATTATTTAACAGTGTTCAATCTTGGGCATAATGATTATTTTCCCTCTAAAAGAACTTAGATTTTGAAAGTTTACATAGTTTTTTTTTATTAGGAAGGGATCTCAATGGATCGCATTCCTTCAACTTGCCTCGCCGGGGATGGGAATGTCGCGTCGATGGCCCATACGATACCCCCTGTTCTCCCTCGATCAAATCACAGAAACACGGGCCAAAGAAATGAGTGAGTAAGAAGAATAGGTAGAAAGCAGTGCCGGTAAACCCTGTAGCAGTCAGGTAAGGTACTGTGCCGGCTGGACTGACGAAAAAGAAGAACCTTTGAGGCGGTAAGGTCTTGAGATCAAGGCTTGAGATATTGGACCGATCTACGTCAATTGATACTGTTCATTCTTTATATATGTAATCACTAGAGTTTCCCGCTCTAAGCATTTCACATAGTCTCTGGGACAAGGAAAGACTACTAGGAGGTGTACTTTGAAGGACCAGAAGCAACCCAAATGGCATGACCAAGAATTAATAGTGCCCAAAGTGACAACGGAAAGCAGTTTTGCTGCCCTATTAGCTTCCTCTTTCATAGAATTCGCAATGGGTTCGGCATAGATTCACAAACTAGCGGTTCATAAGTCAATTTCCTGTGCTTGGGTAGGTAGGTCCTTTTTGAGCTGTCTGAGGTCTAGGCGACGACATCTTGCCGAGTAGTGGGATGAGGGTTCGGCAGCAGCTCCACTAGAGTTCTGGATTGGGCAACAAGCTCTTAGTCATGGAAGGCTGTGGATAGGCATAACTCCGTTTTCTATCGCGTTTCATTACGAAGATCTTTCCAGTTTACAAGGTATTTTTTTGATGAGAGACGGAACCTAAGTAAAATTTCTAACTTGGCACCCAGACTAAAAAACTTGTAACATTTTTGTCCATAGAAATTATCTTCCACCACCTCATCCAACCTCGGACTTCCCCAACCTCGGACTTCCCCAAATCTCCTGACCCTGAAAGCAATCTAGAAAGTAGTCCACTAATTAGTTCTTTACTATCACAAAACCACTAACAAGCAAAAAAAACCCTACCTATCTTAGCATGTGCCCAGAGCTCGCATCCTGTCGTAAACCTAACCCGAACGCTCCCGCCCTGCGGTATGCCTAGTGCTTCCTGATCATACGTGGCTCTTCATGGCCACCATCCTTTTCCCCAGGTTCCTTGGAGAGCTGGGGACAAACAAAACAAAAAGAGCTAGCTACTAACTTGAAAGATGTAAATTTCCAGCACATCTTCAAGGATCACAACAAAGAGGTGGACTTTCTCTCAAAGAAGGCACTCAAGGACATGCAGGCACACTGTCTTATTTTCCCAAAGAAAATGGGACCAAAATTCAACATACAAATCTTAACTTTTTTTAACCATCTCCGGCCTAGGGGGAAAAATGAATAGTAGAATTTTGTATTTCTGTCTCTCATATCCAAGATTTATCCTTTTCTCATTTAGGTATCTTTGAGTTTAGGTATGGACTGTTATTGTTATTCTTTTGAATGGTTTACTAGTTTTTTTGTATCGAGGCTCACATGAGAGCTTGTCAAGAAACATTTTTTTATGTAAATGAATTTATACTCTAATACAAATTTGAGTCAGTTTTCTATTTGAAAAAAAAAAAAAATCTTACAAGATTTTAAAAAAAGAAGTACAAATTTTCATCTTATTAATGTTTAGACACAGTATTTTTGTTTTTTAAATTACAAATCAATTTAAAGTCACCAAAACATTTTGAAGCCTATTTTATTTAATAAAATTGAAGCCTAAAGTGTTTGGATGTGTTATTGGTGTCGAGTGAGGTCATCTTGTCAAAATCTTTAACGATTTCTAGCTGATGTATACTAATGATTCTCGATAGAGTTTGGATCGATTAGAGTCAACATCTATAGTGTCTAGGTGATGTATACTAATGATTCTCGATAGAGTTTGGATCGATTACAGTCAACATCTATAGTGTCTAGGTGATGTATACTAATGATTCTTGATAGAGTTTGGATCGATTAGAGTCAACATCTATAGTGTATTTAAAACGTTGTTTTGATATTGCATCCATGGTATTTGAAGATAAATTTCAAATGTTTCATAAAAAAATAAGTCCATTAATCGGGATCCTAACTGTAAAGAACACGTGTTTCCTCTTATGAGGTCGTAGGTTAAAATATAGAGGGGGGTAGGGTATGTACACTTCTCTAGACTTTAAAAACTAATTTTTTGTTCAAATGAGGATCCCTTGTACCACAAATAAGGGGGTCTCATACAGGAATTTGGTGTCTCACTTGGTTGTCACCTTAAAATTAAATTATTATTATTATTACAAAAGTGGGCTTTCTAGATTGTAGGAGATGGAGGAAATGGATGTGGGGTTAAGTTTATGGAGCAGTGTTGTTGAATGGGAATATTGAAGTGATGGGAAAAGGAAATGTAATACTATTGAAAAGTCGTTATTAAAGTAGATTCTCATCTTCAAATAATTATTTAATTGCACCATTTTTAAACAAATTTAAAAAAACTGGAATGATTGAGGTAGTAGAAATTAAAAGATATTAATTGAGATTAATATAACAAGATATTAAGTGCTTATAAGTAATATTAATGAATGTATTTATTACTCCTAATTATAGTTAAAATCATCACCATAACTCACTTCAAAAATTATGTTATCTTCATGTTTTCATGAAAGAAGAGATGCACAATTTCTAGTTGAATATTCAAGAGATTTCAATGTCTTTCCCATTTCTCCATCACATATAACATCTAAATTTTGTACAAAATTAATCATATAAATATAGAGTACAGCAACATAGATTAGTCTAAACATTAGAGATTTGAATTTCAATTTCTTTTTATTCCTCTTAAAACATGATAGAAGGAAATATTAATGTGAATTAGAATATTGTCATGAAACCACCACTATATGCAGTTTCAGTGGGCCTAATGTTTAAGAACATGTGTTTCATATTAAGAGATAACAAGTTCTAATCCATAAGAGGGTACGATATGTATACCTTCATAGACTTTAACAATTAATCCTTGTGAGGAGGGGGTCCCTTGTCCTACAAACAAGGGGGTCTCATACACCAATTTAGTGTCTAACTTGATCATGACCTTCAAATTAGATTATTATTACTTAAATTAAATCAATTTTATAAAATAAACAATTGATTAAATTTTAATTATTTTACCATGACTCCATATGTGTGAACTTTAAGCCCACGATTTATTAAGAAGCAACACATTTGCATGTCATGGCCATGGTTGAAATTTCATCGTTGTCTCCTACAAGAGACAACAAAATCGAGATAATGTATTTATGACAAGTTATAATAATATGAAATGTCAATTTCATAGAGGGGTGGTAGGTAAGGAGATAAATGAAAAGTTTATAAATAAATGTTGATGTCAATTTTTATCCATTTTAGAGGTCTTTTTTTGCTTTAAACAATTGACAAATATTTAAATAAAGGTATTTTTTAAGTATGCCGGGTTAGATTTATTGCCCCTCTTTTTTTGTTTTTTTATGGTATCTCTTTTTTAATACTCATGAGCGACGTTTATTTTACTTGATCTTTAAACACCACTAGAAACTTTCATGCTGGAAACAATGGAATGTAGGGTTGGATTTTAAATTTGGGAGAAGACTTTAGTGGTGGTTATTTTCTTGTATGTTGATGTGTTCTTCTTTATTTGTTTTTCATATGATAAGCCTTTTTAGTTCCCTCAATACAACAAAAAAATTTCCATGTGGAAAATTGTTCCATTAAATGTAATCGAAATAAAGTGTATACAATCTTGTTTTGTTAGATAACTTGAGGGACCTAAAATAACTATAAATGTTACTCTTCAAGCCATTGATGGATTCTTTGGTGTGAAAGTTGTGTAGAAGTGGAGGCACCTTGAGGAAACTTATAATTACTAGGTAGGGAGGAGGCATCTAATGCTCGCTACATCTATAGAAATAGGTACATCCTTGCAAAAATGGGATCACGAACTAGAATTTTTACCATAAACTTCAATGTTGAACAGTTAGTTTCTTATCAAAACTTCATTGTTGAAGGTCACCATTTTAGACATAAGTCTTTTGAAGAGTAATATGTAAACCGAAAACGTCGAAGAGTAATATGTAAACCTAAAACCTCAAAAAAAAATTGTTTGATGGATTAAGATGGGTGTTGTCTAACTGTTCTACTAAATGGATTTTTTTGCCAGAATCTCATGACATAAATCTACACGAAATCACAATTTTTTATTATTTAAAATCCATTTCTAAATGCAGAAATCGATTCAACATGTTGAAAAAATAGTAAAACATTATGATTTCACAGAAATAATCACTCAACTCTACAAATGTAACCATTTCATGCCAAATTTCAAACAAAAAAAAAAAAATCATTTCTCATAACATTTAAACTATATTCAAATTCCAACAATAATAACGGTATATATTATCATGTATATCAATGTTCATTAATAACGATATATTCTCATATATATCTGCAGATATGACCACAGTGCTAAATGAGGCTTACGAGACTTCATAATCCACGTCTCGCTGATACATCTTTGACCACCGACACATGACTTCAAATAAACCTAAATTTTGATACGATCGATAACATGTAACGTTAATAATGGTAATAACAAATGGAGGAAGAATGAATGAAATTTTGATACGATCGATAAAATGTAACGTTAATAATGGTAATAACAAATGGAGGAAGAATGAATTTCATGTAACGTTAATAATGGTAATAACAAATGGACGAAGAATGAATGAAATTCTTCTTTTCAATGGAGGTTCCAGCTATTCTTATCGTGATGCTTAGGTTGAAGATTTTTTTATTGGGAAACGATGGTTACGCATATGCCTTATTTTTAGCGGTCTGGCCATAAAAATTCATTTTAAAAAATATACTCAGTAATTAATAAGTAATTAATAGTAACGTTTTAAATTATTTAAATTAATTATAAAATTTTATTAGTTAGTTAATATTTTTAAAATGAATGTTTTTTAATTATATATATATATATATATATATATATATATATATATAACTTTTTTATATTTTATAATCATAAATATTTTAAATAAGTATTTCAAAATAAAATGGATTTAATAAGTTTCATTTAAGAAGATTAAAGATATCTCTTTGTTATAGTTAATTTAAAGAAAACAATTAACAATGTTAAAATACAAAAAGATATTTTATGATTTACACAGTAAAATGAATTGGAAAAATCCTAGCATGCACCATGATGAAAGAGATTGCTATCTTTATAATATATAGAGGGTAGAGAAAAAGAAAATTATTTAAAAAGAAATTATAAATTTTCAAAATCTTTATAATATCAATTTACATAACTTCTCGAGTTATCAAAACTAAGGAGATTTAAGAGAATTTCATTTTTATCATTTTCTTGTTAAGGTTTGAGATACCAATTTGACCATTTAAAACTTTATCAATTTTTTTTCCTCAAAGTACCATATATCAAATTTAGCTATTCCATATAAAAACAGTCTACTAGGACTAATTCAAAGAAATTAACTATAAGATAGGGTTGGGACATGATTGTTCTCCTTCCTTCCTCTTTTTGACAATTATATTTATAAGTTAGAAGAGATGAGTTATTATATGCACTTGATATTTTTGTTT
>ML789505.1:133009-146301 GCA_009831015.1 Picea engelmannii | reverse complement strand
TAGGCCAATATGACCTATTGTGCCTCCTTGGCACGTTCAGTTTCTTCCAACAAAGTCTATGGGAGATCCATTATGATGTGGGATCATATTTCATCCTTGAGACAACTGATAAACAATTCCCAAAAGAAATCCTTTGTCATGGCATTCATTTGGAAAGCCAAGTGCTCAAAGGAAATAATAAAATCTTCCATTGTTCGAGACTGTTTCAACTTAGTCATATACCCTAAATGGTGGGTGTCCATGTCAAAGAATTCATACAACCTGGTAACAAATTGTGACCAAGAAACATACCCTTGGCGTGCATTTATACACCATTTCCATCATTTCCACTGTTCGGGATCCAAAAAAATAATTTTTTAGTGAAGTTTGGTCAACTCATCAGAAAATTCCATGGAGGGATAAGTAGTGTTCCATATGACTGACCCAGGTTGTTGGATCTAAGCCATTAAATTTGTTCACCTCAACTCTATAAAGATGAGGGTCATAAGGTAGGGAGTTGGAATGAGACTGCAGAGGCTGGTTGGAGTCAACACCTTCAGTATAGAAAGGTAGGTCCAAGGAGGAATGATCCTAAAATTGTTTCATGAATTGTTTGAGGGTGGAATTGAATTCATCAATGTGGCTACCTATTTTTTCCTGTATGTATTCCATTTTGGCATGAATGGAAAGAATGCCATTATTCACTTGGGCCTGAAGGTAAATAAGTTCATTATTCAATTTCTGATTTGTTTATTCATGGAGAGTGGGAGCCATGAGGGGATGGAGCCATGAGGGAATGAGGGGTGGGTCCACAAACGAAAAATTAGATAAGTGATATATACCACTATGATCAAGGAAACAACAGGAAACCAATGGGATAAGTGGGAAATAAGGGTGTCAGGAAGGGTATGGGTCCATGAGGTATAAAAAAAGGTTAAAAATTATAGTGATCACAATAATCAGGGTGAAAAGGGGGACCCGATGAGATAGGTCTCAAATAAGGGTGCGGAAAGGACCTACATATTTTTCATTTTTACTTCTACAGAGTTATACTTTGACCTGAATAATAATGCAGTGTCGATGTCCCCAAATTTTTAATAGAAACAAATGTGTATTAATTTTTCAAACAAGATGTATGAGGCAAGGTTTCACAGTTTAATGTCCATGATCCATAACCCTTTGTAATTAAACATATAGGCTGGTGAGTCATTGGAACCAAGTGTAAATGTAATTTACATTTAGCATAGTGAGTCATTAGCACCTGGTTTTGGTATTGCACACATCATAGTAGTGCACAGAGAAATGTTATCAAAGACAAGGAGCACACATTTTATGTGTTACACGCACCTGCGTAAGTGTGCACACTGCACTATGTTCCATGCACTTGGGTGACTATCTGGTAATGACTAGAAATTCCCAAAGCTAATTTACATATATGACTATATGTGTTTTAAGGCTAGAGAGCCTGTGTCATTATGAGGGTAGTGAGCTTGGATGTAGATAGGTTAGTGCGCATATCCATGTAAATATAATCATGATTACTAATATAATATTTCATCACTATGCATAGATAGACTCAGATGAAATGAGATGGGAGGATGACGCTACTAAAAAAGGGAAAAGGGGGGGAATATTTTAATAATACTTACAAAGAGCGTAACGTGGATATTTTTTTATCCTAAGTTCCCAAGGGTAAGGAGCGGATCACCAAGTGGCTTAAAGATACTTCTAAAGATGAAAAGTGTCAAGTGGAAGGAATGCAATATATATTTCTATCCTTAGTGTATTTTGGGTATTATTGAATTATTATTCATGTTTCAGGATCTTGTGAGTAGAAGGGGGTCGGACTGTATGGGAAAATATGATTGTTACCTTATCTCCATAGAGAATCTTGAAAGGATTTGTGGTTTTGTAATTTGAGTTTACTGTCAAGGAGACGAGATGAAAAACCCTGAGAAGTCTCTCTCGGAGAGATATTGGTTTTTGTGAATTCATTGTTAGACTTAGGAGCATACTCTCCACGTGAGAGTATTGCTAAGAATTTTTCCCTAGTGCATTGAGAATTAGTCGTAGGGTTTGGAGACTTTATGTTCAGAATGTTGTTTGTAACCTTAGGAAGGGAAGTGGGGAATTCGAAGGAATATTAAAAAGAGAAGGGGAACACTTCATTGGGTATGATAGGTGTGTGGGAAACGAGCTACTATGGGATATTTTCAACAACGGGCATCTAGGAATGAGCAATTTTATTGTGAGTCAGACCTTAGTGTGTTACTAGAAGTATTTTTACCTAGTGGATTCGAGCCCCAGTTTGGGGGTGACCTGTTGCTGAAAGATTTGAGAAAAAACATCTATGGCTAGGAAGAAATTTTCAGTCAAGGCCATAGTTGGTGACTTTCATGAAGGATAAGTGTTCTTTATTAACTTGTCTTGTTTACTATGTCCTTATTTGTCCTTGTTTGACATGGGTTAGTTCTTATATGGGTTGTTCTATATAATTTTTTATTTTTGTTCTTTTTAATGTTGCTTGCACATGTAATTATGGTACCTATAACATTTATCTATAGTTGTGCATAGGTATCTTAGTTGACAATAGCCTTGTTTGATAAGTAAATCTTTTGAATTGGTTAACACTCTTCAAAGAGGATTGAGTGGATGACTACGTAGGTTTGTATCATGTGTGCATTAAGATGTTGGAATTTCTGTGCATTTTCAAGGAAACATACCCCACGCACAGTAAAATCAGACATGGCACATAATGCCTAGATGGATGTGTGCATAGTTATGTTGTGTGATAAACATGTTGGTGTGTGCAGTTAATGTTGAGTTACTTTTGTTACTTAAGGTTGCACTGAAAAGAGAATGTTTCTTCCACTATTATAAGCTGTGTGGTGTGACTCAAGCTTGGGTTGAGTTTGTTACTTCAAGTGATATTGCAGAGACTTTTTTTATATTATAATATGTGTAGTGAAACTTCATATTACATTACTCAATAGTGTTCTTGGGAATCACAATTTTGTTGACTAGGAGCTATAGAATTTGAAATTGTGTGATGGTGCCCACCATGGGGTCATTGGGGACATTACATTATGGTATAAGAGATATTGGTTCAACATTGTATTTGTATGGGCCATAGACTAGCATGAATAGATGTGTGAAAAAAAAATTGGTGTCACATAGTGCATATTTTAGTTTGCATAGAAAACCATTGGTGCACAGTATAGAGTTGTGATGCGCACAAAGATAGTGTTGGGTATGTGCTATATTCTTTGCATGTGTGTGTGTGGGCACATCAGATATGACAACTTCTTCTGACGATCCCTACAGTACTTATTTTTGTTTTGTGTGCACAACGCGCTTTCCTAGGGGGTTCCCAAGGGGGGAAGGTATCCCCCCCTTGATTACGCATAGCATTCGGCAGTGGAATAATCCTGGAATAAGGGATTAGGGTTTTGGTATGTATGGAATACCTAAAAACATTGTATATATATTTTATGGTGAATGGTTAAATTCGATATAATGAATATAAGAAAGGTTTTCCCAGTTGAGGGTTTCCGGTATAAAATCTCTATGTACTTTGTGTATGAACCATTGATTAAATTATGTTTTTATTAAGAATCTATATGTATTTCTTTAATTCAAAGGTTTAAAACTTACATGTGGTATCAGATTTCATTTTTGACTTTAGAGGGACGCCTTTGTTTTTTAGGGTTTGACTCGGTCTTCATAGATCAAGTTTATCTTGGGCCTGTGATAAACGTCGGTTTAGTGGGAGATTTTGCAATGGAGATTCGAGTATAGAAAGAGGAATGACAAGCTCATCTAGAATCGAGATAGAGAAGTTCAACGGTGAAAACCTTGAGCTATGGAAGCTCAAGATGGAGGACCTTCTTGTAGACAAAGAACAATGGATCACTGTGAATCCTAGTACAAAACCTATTGGTACACCATATACTATCAAATAGGCTACTGGTACACAACCTACTAGTACACAAACTACTAGTACACCAGCTACTGGTATGTCGAAAGAATATTGGGAGAAGTTGGACAAAAGAGAAAGGAGTACTATTCGACTCTGCCTGGCAGATTCAGTTTTGTTGAATGTCTCGGGAGAATCTACAACCAAGGAACTATTTGATAAGTTGGGGAATTTGTATCAATCAAAATCCCTGGTAAACAAGTTGTTTCTTTGAAAGAAGTTGTATCATCTTAGGATGGAAGATAGAGATTCTATGAAAAAACATCTAAATGCCTTTAATATGTCAGTAAGTCAACTTGGATCTGTTAATATTACGATTGCATAGGAAGATAAGTGTATTACTTTTTTATGTTCTTTGCCAGACTCTTGGGATAATCTGGTGTTAGTAATAGGTAGTACCACTCAATATACATTGAAGTATGAGGATGTATTTGCAACCTTGTTATCTGAAGTGATGAGGTGAAAAAGCATGGATGGTCACAACACAGATGTTTAGTTATAAGAGGGCATAACCAATATAGGAAACTTGGTAAGCCTTCTGGGTGGATATTTAAGTCTCCAGGAAAATCTTTGAGGAAATGTTGGAAGTGTGGTAAAACAGGGCATCATAAGAGAGATTGCAAGTCTAAGAAGGTTGAAAAACCAAAGGGATATTATAGTACCTCTTTCACAGAGGCGAAAACCTCCACTAAACAAGGAGGTGATGTTTACCTCGCATCTATAAGTACACATGCAGAACATGATGTATGGTTGATTGAATCAGGTGCATCATACCATATGACTCCTCATATGGAGTGGTTCTCTGAATATGAAAAATATGATTGTGGTGATGTATTCCTAGGAGATGACTTGACTGCAAAAATCTTGGGACGTGGAAGAGTTAAGTTGTTGTTAAAATATGGAAGGATTAGAACTCTCCCTGGGCTTACACACATTCCAAAACTAGCTAGGATCTTAATATCTATAAGAAAGATGGAATATGCAGTAGTGGATACTATATTTAGAAAGGGAACTTGCAAGATGGTATGAGGAGAAATGGTCTTGATGAGGGGATTTCGGTGTGGAACTTTATACAATTTATTGGGAAGAACTTATACTAATGGGTGTAATATTTTTTTTATCCCTAAGAAGAGAAATGAAGTAGACAAGACCAATATTGTCCCAGAAAAGAAGACCATGATGTGGCATCAAAGACTGGGGCATATTGGAGAAAAGGGCCTGCAAATACTACACGATAAAGGTATGGTTGAAGGTATGTATAATATAACACTGGATTTTGATTTATGTGAACATTGCATATATGGTAAACATAATCGAGTAATATTCTCATCTCGTGCTACAAGAGCAAAGGGGATCTTAGAGTTGATACATAGTGATGTGTTTGGAGTTGTTCCTATTCCATCCCTAGCTAAATCTGTGTATTATGTTTCATTCATAGATAATTTTTCAAGGAACACATGGATTTATTTTCTTAGAAAGAAATCTAAGGTATTTGATAAATTTAAAGAGTTTAAGTCTCTGGTAGAAAATCAGACAGGGAAGAAAATAAAGGTATTGAGAATAGATAATGGTGGAGAATTCTGTGGAAATGAATTCTTAGAATTCTGTAAGAAGTGTGGTATATCAAGGAAGAAGACTACTCCATACACTCCTCAACAGGATGGAGTTCCAAAAAGGATGAACAATAAACTAATGGAAAGAGAAACAAGCATGCTCAATGGTGTTGGGTTAGGACAAGAATTCTGGGTAGAGGTAGTGTGTACAACATGTTACCTGGTCAATCGATCACTTTCATCAACATTGGATGATAAAAATCCACACAAGGTATGGTTTGGAAATAAACCCTCTCTTCAACATCTTAGAGTGTTTGGTTGGGATGCTTATGTACATGTTCCAAAGGAAAATAGAAGTAAGCTGGATAAAAAGGATGAAAAATATAACTTTATTGGTTATAAAGATCATGTGAAAGGTTATAATCTTTACAACCCAAAAAACAAAAAAACTCTTTATAGTCGAGATGTTGTTTTCATAGAGGTAAAAGATGTGTCAAAACAGGAATTCCTACCAATGCAAGACGAACCTAAGAAAATATAGCTTGACTTGGATGATGCAAAATCTGAAACATCTGAAGAAGAGGAAGCAAAATAAGAAGAAGAAGAAGAAGAACCTCATACTCTAGTATTGGGGAGATCATTTAGAGATATAAGGTAACCAGAATGGTATAGTCCACTTGATTACCATTCCAATTTTTCTTTATCTATTACTGATGATGATCCCAGAACTGTCAGGGAAGCAGTGAATTCAGAGGATAGTAAACTTTGGAAGAAGGCCATGGTTGAAAAAATGGATTCCTTGGATAAGAATGAGGCATGGGATATAGTTGAGTTTCTAGCTGGAAGAAAATCGTTTGGTAGAAAATGGTTGTTCAAGAAGAAGTTTAATGCACAAGGTAAAGTGGAGAATTACAAAGCTCGGTTAGTAGAAAAAGGTTATTCCGAGGTAGAGGGAATTGACTTTGGTGATATTTTTTTATCCTGTTGCTAATTTAACTTCTTTTAGATTTATTTTATCTATTGCTACTACTTTTGATCTTGAAGTGGAACACATGGATGTGAAGACATCATTCCTACATGGGGATATGGAAGAATAAATCTACATGAAGTAGCCATAAGAATTTATAGTGAAGGGAAACAAAGAGATGGTCTGAAAGCTAAAGAAGTCACTATATGGTCTAGAGCAGTCGCTTAGGATGTGGTACCAAAAGTTTGACACATACATCCTAGGATTGGGATTTGTAAGAAGGAGGGTTGATCACTGTGTATATTCTAAGAAGGTTTGTAATCACTTCATTTATGTAGTGTTGTATGTTGATGAGATGTTGTTGGTAGGAAATAACATGGATGCTATTAAGGAGGTGAAATCACAACTATCATCCAAATTTGACATGAAGGAACTTGGTCATGCTAACTTCATTATAGGAATGGAAATTAAAAGAGATCCTGAAAACAAGAAACTCTGGTTAAATCAGAGAAAATATGTTGAGACGATATTGCAGATGTTTAATATCCATGGAAGTAAACCAGTCAAGGTTCCTTTTCCTATTTGTGTAAATTTATCAGCAGATTAATGTCCCAAGACATAGGAAGAAGAAGAGGACATGTCCCAGCTTCCATATGTCAGTGAAGTTGGTAGTTTCATGTATGCAATTGTCTGTACTAGGCCAAATATTGAACATGAAGTGGGAGTTTTGAGAAGGTATATGTGAAAACCAGGGAAGGAGAATTGGGTATCAGTAAAGAGGGTCCTCAGGTATCTTACTGGTACTACCAGTTATGGATTATGCTACCAAGGAAGGCCAGGATTGGATAGAGTGTTGGACATACATGGATTTGTTGATGTAGACTAGGATGGAGATGTAGATGGCAGAAGGTGTACAAGTGGGTATGTGTTTAACCTATTTGGAGGAGAAATTAGTTGGATGAGGAAAAGACGGGATGTAGTGGCACTCTCAACTATAGAAGTTGAATACATGGCAGCCAGTTATGCAAGCAAGGAAACAATATGGTTACAAAGATTTTGTTTAGGTATTGGGTTGGTACAACAAGCAATGAGATTAGATTGTGACAGTTAGAGTGCAATATTCCTGGCAAAGAACCCATCTTATCATTCGAAGACAAAGCATATTGATGTTCAATATCACTTTGTGAGAGACATGGTTGAGGAAAAGAAGGTGTTGCTGGAAAAGGTGGACACTTTGAAGAATGTTGCAGATTCATTAACAAATCCTGTGAGAACAGAAAAGTTCTCCTAGTGTACACTAAAAATGGGTATTGTTTCCTTGGATTGTTGATTATATAATCCCCTGTACCCTTGGATGGAAAGAAAACAACAAGTGGGAGAATGTTGGGTATGTGTTATATTCTTTGCATGTGTGTTTGTGGGTGCGCGAGATATGACAACTGCGTCTGATGATCCCTCTAGTAGTGATTTTTGTCTCATGTGCATTGGGTGCTTTCCTCGGGGGGGCACAAGTATGCCTCCCCCTGGTTACGCACACTGCCACAAACTTTTTTTGGGGGCAGGTTTTTCTATTTTTTAGCGATTTTGTAAATTAATCTGGGAATAATGGATTAGGGTTTTGGTATCTATGGAATACCTAAAAACATTGTATATATATATTGTATGGTGAATGGTGAAATTCGATATAATGAATATAAGAAAGGTTTTCCTGGTTGAGGGTTTCTGGTATAAAATCTTTATGTACTCTGTGTATGAGCCATTGATTAATTTATGTTTCTCTTAAGAATCTATATGCATTGCTTTACTTCACAGGTTTAAAACTTACATATATCAATGTGTGGGTGTGCGCACTAGAGTTTGGAATTTTAAAATAGTCTAAGAAATCCGAGGGAAATATTATGACAAAATGGTGCAAAGTTTTCATGTAGTCGTTGTATGAAATCATCAAACAAATATCAATTTCTTGAGTGTTTTACAAAATTTTAAGTGAATAGAGAATGGAAAATTCATTGTAGAAGATTAAAATCATGGAATATCCATGGAGGACTTACATTCCTCATGATGAATTTGGGGATTTGTATGTTGGGTTGGTTGTTGATGCTATCGAATCCAAGGAAAAGAACAGGAACTTGGTAGAAATTGTAAAACTACTCTTCCTGAGGAGGCTTGATAGAAATATTATTATAGTGAGGAACTTGGTATAAGTATTCTCACTATCATCCTTATTTAATTTTTTTATCATTATAATAATTCAAATAAATATTATGATTATTAAATATTATCTTCTCGAAGATAAAAAAAAAAAGCTTGAATCAAATTCCTCTATGAATAACTTCTTTGTGTGATAAATACTATTATAAAATACTCTTTCAATTAAATAAATATATTTTTAAGTAACCATATTTTTAAATAGAAGTTTAGAATTAAATACAAATATATAAAGTTTTAACAGGTATGCATTTGGACAAACATTTAGTTAAGTAGTGGTCTTGTTAAATATTGTGTTTTTAAATCTAATGAACTTAAAAACAATAAAGAAAACTTATATCAAATTAAAAAAAAAAATTATATCAAGTTCGTAGAAATTCCATAATTAAATAATAAATAAAATCTACATTAATAATTACAGGGATATAAATTAAATTTAATAATAATTACAAGAATATTAATTAAATTTAATATTAATAAACAATAAGAAAAATATTCAATTATTAATGAAACCTACTAGTACTAAAAAAACATGTGAAGATAATAAACTTAATCTATATTATTTAAGAAGTATTAATAACTCAAACAAATAGTATCTCATCCCTTCTTCAATATCAAAGTCAAACCTTATTAAAAAAAGATTTTAATATGCAAACATGGTATTTCATGAGATCAAAAAACATCTCCTTAATATGCAAGCATGGTTTTTCATTAAACGAGGAAACCAAAAAACATCTCCTTAATATGCAAACATGGTATTTCATTAAACTAGGAAACCAAAAAACATCTCCTTACATAGCTACTTTGCGATATACTATACCTCATTCAATCTAAAACAAATAATTATGGGATCTAAAATAATTTTAAATTCGACGGTACACCACCAATTTATCACCATTGATAAACAAGGTCTCACCATTAATAAATAAGGTGACAAAATCACATTTGATCATTCTCAAGAACAATAAAACCAACCGCTTAACACCTCATTCTGAAGAACAATAAAACCAACCGCTTAACACCTCATTCTCAAGAACAATAAAACCAACCGCTTAACACATCATAAGTCGAACTTGATCACATATGATTTTCATTGGACAATGTGAAAGATGTGAGATTGATAGAGCGGCCATAACCAAAAGTAGTAATTGAGCTTAAGCAATGATCAGATCTCAAGAAGTACAATTATACCAATGACAACAATGGCTTGTTTTTTTTCTATATGGAGCTCGTTCAGATGTCTGCCTAATAATTAATTTTCCTTAAAACATGGATGACAAAGACATAATTGATTTAGTAAGAAGTTATATAAAGATAACAGTGCCAACATCCTTTTTCTATCGTTAACCCTAGATAACAGGAACCCTAGAAATTTTTACATCCTTTTGCTATCGTAAGGAACCCGAGAAATTTTTACATTGCAATGGCAATGGCAAGTAGGAAGACATGGAAGCTGCACGATGAGAAGGGAAAATTTAAAATTGCCGATTTGAATCTTCCTGCACTGACAGAGGAGTCAGAGCTCCACAGGGAAGGCAAACGAAAAATTTCTGTTGTAACTCAAACTCCACCAACAAAAGAGAAGGAGGTCAAGAGTCACAAGTACCAGATTTTTCGTGATTCAAGTCTTCCTCCTCCAGTGAATAAAGAGATCGACCAACGAACTATCGAAGAGAAAATGTTGGCGAGCATCTTTTGTTATAGTCCTCGTTGTGGAGGAATAAAATTGTTACTGAAGAACTAAGATGATGTTTGTACAAACGTTGTTTTTGTTGTTGTGCAAGCACAAGCGCTGTTTTTGCATTTCGTAAGTGTTTTTTGATGTTGTAAGACGCACGATCTAATAAATATATTTCGTTACTTTTACTAATGAATATTGCATATAATATAGAGTCGTTTCACCTACAGAATTATTAAATCGTTGAAGTAATTTCCATTCCAGATTCGTTATGTAGGGTTAAAATCCTTTAGTGTTTTTGTATTAAGCATATGATTATTTGACAGTGTTCGATCTTGGCCATAAAATTCCCTCTAAAAGAACTTAGATTTTGAAAGTTTACATAGTTTTTTTTTATTAGGAAGGGATCTCAATGGATCACATTCCTTCAACTTTCCTCGCTGGGGATGGGAATGTCGCGTCAATGGCCCATACGATACCCCTGGTTCTGCCTCGATCAAATGATAGAAACATGGGCCAAAGAAATGAGTGAGTAAGAAGAATAGGTAGAAAGAAGTGTCGGTAAACCCTGTAGCAGTCAGGTAAGGTCCGGTGTCGGCCAGACTGATGAAAAAGAAGAACCTTTAAGGCGGTAAGGTCTTGAGATAAGAGCTTGAGATATGGAACCGATCTACATCAATTGATATTGTTCATTCTTTATATATGTAATCACTAGAGTTTCCCGCTCTAAGCATTTAACAGTCTCCAGGACAAGGAAAGACTACTAGGAGGTGTACTTTGAAGGACCAGAAGCAACCCAAATGGCATGACCAAGAATTAATAGTGCCCAAAGTGACAACGGAAAGCAGTTTTTCCGCCCTACTAGCTTCCCCTTTCATAGAATTCGGAATGGGTCTGGCATAGATTCACAAACTAGCGGTTCATAAGTCAATTTCCTGTGCTTGGGTAGGTAGGTCCTTTTTGAGTTGTCTGAGGTCTAGGCGGTGGCATCTTGTCGAGTAGTGGGATGAGGGTTCGGCAGCAACTCCACTAGTTCTGGATTGGGCAACAAGCTCTTAGTCATGGATGGCTCGGGATAGGCATAACTCTGTTTTCTATCGCGTTTCATTATGAAGATCTTTCCAGTTTACAACGTATTTTTGATGAGAGACGGAACCTAAGTAAAATTTCTAACTTGGCACCCAGACTAAAAAACTTGTAACATTTTTGTCCATAGAAATTATCTTCCACCACCTCATCCAACCGCGGACTTCCCCAAATCTCTTGACCCTGAAAGCGATCTAGAAAGTAGTCCACTAATTAGTTCTTTTCCATCACAAAACCACTAACAAGCAAAAAAAACCCTACCTATCTTAGCCTGTGCCCAGAGCTCGCATCCTGCCGTAAACCTAACCCGAACACTCCGGCCCTGCGGTAAGACTAGTGCTTCCTGATCATACGTGGCTCTTCATGGCCACCATCCTTGTCCCCGGGTTCCTTGGAAAGCTGGAAACAAACCAAAAAAAAGAGCTGGCGACTAACTTCAAAGATGTAAATTTGTTGGCGACTAACTTCAAAGATGTAAATTTCCAACACATCTTCAAGGATCACAACAAAGAGGTGGACTTTCTCTCAAAGAAAGGCACTCAAGGAACATGCAGGCACACTGTCTTATTTTCCCAAAGAGAATGGGACCAAAATTCAACACACAAATCTTAACTTTTTTTAACCATCTCCGGCCTAGGGGGAAAATGAATAGTAGAATTTTGTATTTCTGTCTCTGATATCCAAGATTTATCCTTTTCTCATTTTTTTGTAGGTATCTTTGAGTTTAGGTATGGACCTTTATTCTTATTCTTTTGAATGGTTTACTATTTTTTTTGTATCGAGGCTCGCATGAGAGCTTGTCAAGAAACATTTTGTTATGTAAATGAATTTATACCCTAATATAAATTTGAGTCAATTTTCTATTTGAAAAAAAATAAAAATTCTTACAAGATTTTAAATAAAGAAGTACAAATTTTCATCTTAGTAATGTTTAGACACAGTATTTTTGTTTTTTAAATTACAAATCAATTTAAAGTCACCAAAACATTTTGAAGGCTATTTTATTTAATAAAATTGAAGCTTAAAGTGTTTGGATGTGTTATTGGTGTTGAGTGAGGTCATCTTTTCAAAATATTTAACGATTTCTAAGTGATGTATACGAATGATTCTCGATAGATTTTGGATCGATTAGAGTCAACATCTATAGTGTATTTAAAATGTTGTTTTGATATTCCATCCATGGTATTTGAAGATAATTTCAAATGTTTCATAAAAAAATAAGTCCATTAATCGGGATCCTAACGGTAAAGAACAGGTGTTTCCTCTTATGAAGTCGTAGGTTCAAATATAGAGGGGGGTAGGGTATGTACACCTCTGTAGACTTTAAAAACTATTTTTGTTTTCAAAGGAGGATCCCTTGTCTCACAAATAAGGGAGTCTCATACACCAATTTGGCGTCTCACTTGGTTGTCACCTTAAAATTAAATTATTATTATTATTACAAAAGTGGGCTTTCTAGATTTTAAGAGATGGAGGAAATGGATGTGGGGTTAAGTTTATGGGGCAGAGTCTGTTGAATGGGAATATTGAAGTGATGGGAAAAGGAAATGTAATACTATTGAAAAGTCGTTATTAAAGTAGATTCTCATCTTCAAATAATTATTTAATTGCACCATTTTTAAACAAATTTTAAAAAGCTGGAATGGTTGAGGTAGTAGAAATTAAAAGATATTAATTGAGATTAATATAACAAGATATTAATTGCTTATAAGTAATATTAATGAATGTATTTATTACTCCTAATTATAGTTAAAATCATCACCATAACTCACTTCAACAATTATGTGATCTTCATGTTTTCATGAAAGAAGAGATGCACAATTTCTAGTTGAATATTCAAGAGAT
>ML789504.1:823561-839335 GCA_009831015.1 Picea engelmannii | reverse complement strand
TTTTTTTTTTAAACATAAAGTTACAAGGTTTTGTCATTTATATGATTTATATGTTTTGGGTACCTAGAATAACTCTATGGATCATAAGAGAATTTACATCTTAAATTCTTAATTGATCATCACGAGACGAATCGAAGCTTAAAGTTGGGATTTTAACATCTTCCAATAGAAGTTATGTCAATAAATAGTGCCCACTTTACATACATGAAATAATCCATAGAATTTATTAATCCACCCCAACTACCATTTCCAACAAATTAAAAAACGTATAAGCTGAAAAATAACCCTCCAACAATAGCTAATCCCTTTGCCATTGTTGTCAGTGATTTTCATGAACTACTCAAATCTGCACCAACTCTATATATCCTCCCATTCACTAAATTTGACTTATGTACCCTAGCCATTGTGTCATAATTAATTGTTTTGATGTATGCAATGAAATGTTAGAGTTTATTATTAAAACTTCAATTATGGCATTATTAGAAGCTTGTAAGAGTTAAAGTATCTTAGAGTTATAAGATTCCTCGACTTTTTCTTCACATCCATTGCAAGCTTTTCAATTGAGATTAGTTTATTTCCATGTTTTTTTATCTATGGTTTATAATTTCCATTACGAAATATCCAATTTTTTGTATTGAGTTGGTCACATCGAATGCACTTGTTACTATATCAAATGTTGTCATTAGCAAGATAATCATGTTAATTCATCAATTATGGCTACATATTTTGAATATGCAAAATATGCACTATTTTTTAAGAGATTTTGGATTTGTCCCTCTATTTATTTCTTTCACAAGATTATGTTTGTTGATCCTTTGTTGACATTCTTCCTTATTTTCCAAGCTAATAATAGATTCCAGATGAAGTTATGGTTCTACACTTGGATTATTATAATTCATTCCAGATGGAGTTATGGTTCAACACTTTATAATTCATATAGTTTCATAGTTTTATTCTCTTGGATTTATTATATGATTTATTATAATTCATATAGTATCATAGTTTTATTCTCTTTATTTGCCTCATATTTTCATTAGCTTTTAAGTTTAAGAGATGTGTTGGAAAATTTGATGTTTACCATTTAACCAAATATTTTTAAGTATATCTAGTCCAACCTATTCTAATATGTGGCATTTTGTTCTCTTTATTATCGCTATGGTCGGTATTCTCTCTTCTTTCACTTATTATTGTCCCTTGTGACATGAATTTTTATAATGAGGATTATGCCTACTTGTATTGGGAATATTTTTCATTTAGTTGCCTATTTTTGAGGTATATCTAGTTCAACCCTATTTTAATATGTAGGATTATGTTTTTTTTTCTAATGTTATTATAGGTATTTTTCTTACAATTATTTTATACGACAAAAATTTGTATAAAACTTATATCATGGTCATGCTTGCTTTTATATGTAAGACAATGGTTTTAATTCAAACTTCACAATAGTGCAATTTGAATTTGATTATTTTTCCCATTTTCTCGCGAGAGGCTAATTCATTGATGTTTCCACATAGTAGTGTTAACACATGCACTCTTAGATATACAATTTTAGTGAGACTTAGTAATGCTTATGTAGATTTTTTCCATAATACTCTTAAATCCATAATTGGTACTTATATCGAGTATCAATATTAATATGCCAATGCTACCATATCTATATGTATGCCTATGGGATCCCAAACCCTAACTTCAAGGTCAAATGGTTATGTTTCTACCATGTAAATTGATTTTGCTACATCTGTATTATCTAGATTTGCCCCAAAGACCTGTGGTTATGCTATGGTCACTTATTACTCTCGAATGGAAGGATCTACAACTACTAGTTTTTGAACTAAAATAGGTGTTGCTTCATTGATACTATAAGTTCGAGAGGATCTAAAAATATTATCTTTCGAACTGAAACATGTGTTGCTTCACTGGCAGCATAAACTATCACATTCATTAATTATGGGTAAACAAAGTAAACTAGCTCTACCTCCTATGTTTTTGAAGGATAGGCTTCTGGTCTTATCACATTCATGTTGGTAGCAAAAGTTAGTTCCAACTAAACTGGCATTAGGGCTACTCTTATAGCTTGTGCTTGGACATAGGTTAGCAATTGGTCATCTTTCTTTCTATTGCTACAAACCTTACATATGGCTCTTGATTTAGTGGGTTAACATGTAGAGTCATGCATTTTGGGTTGGATTAATGTGTAGACTAATAACCAATGTTGAAGCTCATTCTCTTTGCTTGAAGTTTGAGATCCAAACTCTCTCGTGTTCCCTAGCCGGTCTTTTGGTGGTATTTTGTCGTATGGCTCTTATCAATGGTGGGAGTGGTAGGTATTTTAACTATTTCTTGTTTCATGTCTATAAGACAAGGGATGCTGGAAAATGGTATGATAGCTTACTGTAAATTTTAGCATAGGTTCAAAGCCTAAAAGGTTTAAGTTCACGGGAATGGAAATCCTGATCACCCAAAGGGCAACAAAAACAAATGTATGTATTTTCCAATTGATAACAATAATGAGATATTATTGATAAAAAAAATGAGGAAAAATTCCCCTATTTATCCCATTACTATTTATTCCATTATAGAGTCCAGTTGAAACACTCATGCAAGCTCCATCTTCGTGTTGATTGGTGCATTTCCTATGTGTGCTAATTTATTGGCTCTAGAACATGGCAAGAAGATCCATGGTTATGCAAGTCCAAGGTATAAAACCTGACTCAATCACCATGTTTGGTGTTATGCCTACGTGTATCAATTTATTGGCTCTAAAACAAGGTAAGCAAATCCACGATTATGTAATATTAGGGCATAAAACCCAACCCAATCACCATATTTAATGTTCTACCTATGTGTTATTATTTACAAGGCTTCATTATAAACATGTCGACTTAGCTAGGGCTTGGAAGATTCTTCAATAGAGTGTTGGACACCCTTCAACTATGGATCAAACCACATGAACTTGAATCATGCATCGAATCCATCCCTGCTATGTGATGCCACAATAGAAGATTACCTTATCTTTCTTTTTACAATGGAATCAATGTTACTACCATTTTACTTGTCAGACAACCTTATTGCCTCCGAGATTCCTTCAAAGATTGGTAATTTGAAGTCATTGGTGTCTTTGAATCTAAGTCATAACCATATGTTTGGAGGCGTACATGTGAGACTTGGTAATGTGAGTTCCCTTTCAGTGCTGCAACTAGATGGAAATTTCTTATCTAGATAAATTCCTATAGAAATTGGCCAGTGTTCATCTTTGGCCTTGTTGTAAGTACTTATCTCCATATCTCTTTTATTTACTTAATACTTCATTTCACTATAAGCACTATACTAATAGCTTATTTGCCATTCAAAGCTTGGGGTTGTATTAAATGAACAACATTTTACTATATTAGATGAACAATATTCATACTTATTTCGGATTGGGATTTTGCTAAATTTTCGGAGTTTGGATGAGATAAATTCACCTATCTATCTACTTATCATTGTCATATTCACCCCTATAACCTTTCTTGATTATCTATTCCTCTATTTTTTATTGTATTAGATGACCATCGTTTTTTTACTACATTAGATGAATGACATTCATACTTATATAGGGTTGGGCTTATGCTAGATATTTGGAGATTCAACTAAATAAATAATTATCTCTTTAGGTTTTAAATATTGTTAAACTTACACAAACTTCACTCAATTTGAATCAAATAGGACGTTGTATTAGCAAAAGAGAAGCTATATAAGATTTTATGCTTTTGTTGGTAAGAAATATTTAATTTTTGGTGCAGTTCTTACACTTCGTTTTCATTTTGTGCTTTTTATGATATTTAGACTTATCATTGTTAGTAGAAAATATTTTAGAATGTTGTGTGTCACTTCCTTGGCAAAGATTGTGGTGGTAATTTTGTGTACATTCCCTTATTGTGTTGATCATTTGCATGTTTCAGACACCTCGGAAGTGAAAATATCTTAAGAAGGAACTCGAGAAGGTAATGAATGACCTCCAGAGAAAGAGGCAGCTGGAGCAGAATATGGAATTGTAAGGTGTGCTCCGGGTGAAACAACTATTGTCCTTGTGAATAGTGGGTTTACTGACTATGAGAGAAGGGAGCACTAGAAAAGAAACTCACTAATTGTCGTGAGGCAAGCCATTGAAGATCTCTTTGATTGGGTGGGTGGCAAGAAGTGTGGTAGGAGTCTATTTTACTGAGGTCACCAAAGAGATTCGTATTTTCCATAATCATTATAAATAATTGGTCTTTATAGTGGCTATTATTGTGTAATAAAATTGCTCTAGCTGGTTTTTGATATATATATTTGGAAGTAATATGGAGAATACGATTTGTTTGAACACGGATGTTGCTCTGTGCCAAAGCTTGGCACACAATAGTTTGACTATAAATGTACCTAAGGAATTAGACAAGTTGTTTCATTTGAAAATTCTTAGTTTCTTAATGAACAATATTACTAGAGAATTACCCTAAACTTGGGTCATCTATTATCCATAAACATTTCCCACAAAAAAATTAAAGGTAGGATCCCATCAGGTGGTATATTCAACACATTGTTAGGGAGTGAATGTTACTTGTCCCATGGTTATACCTAAGCTAATATTTCTAAAACCAAATACAAGTGGGAATGCAATCAGAAGAGGGATTGAAGTGATCAAATCTAGATGTAGAATTGTTCTTAGTATTTCTACAATAAATGTAATACTTGTAGTAGTTTCAATTGCATTTGGTGTGGTTGTTGTGACCATCCTAAATATAAGAGCACAATCTAATTAAAGACCTATGAATCTTATACTTGATAGATTTTCTCAATCTCATCCATTGATATGCCTCTAAGAAAATTGGTTATGTTTTACTAAACTCAAATCATGCATCTAAGAATTGGATGAGTGGTGTTAATGTATTCATTAACAAAGATCATGAGCTTGGAGAGGGAGGTTTTGGGACTATAAAAAGTAGTCCCAGGAGATGGGAAGATAGTTTCTATAATGAATTTGATGGTTTCAAGTTTGGTTAAATCACAAGAAGACTCCGAGAAGGAGATCTTACTTTTACATAGAATCAAGCATCCAAATCTAGTGAACTTGCAAGGATATTACTAGATGCCACAATTCGATATGGATTATGTAGATAACAAAAGGAAGGAAGAAATATAAATGGAAACACTGAGAGATATTGTAGAGAGCACAATAATAATGAAACCTAAATTATATTAATGAATGTAATAGAAAAAGACTGGAAAATGCAAAGCAATACAAATTAGTTAGAATGGTGGTAGCTTATCTCTGAAGAGAGATGAGTAAACTATGCCCATTCACAAGGAGATATTAAAAGAGGTCAAAATACCTTTTAAAAGTATGATGAACTAAGATGAAAAGAACCTAAGGATTCAAAACCTTAACCCTAAGAGATGATGTGGAAAAAGGAACACAAGCCCTGAGGAGGCTAGTTGATACATCAACTTCCCAAGGCCACAAATTTTACATAAAAACTCCATTTAGGGTGTTTCTTGGACCATTACAAAACTTAATCCATGGTCTATGTGTTTGGAAAACCATGTAATCAATGATTGGGTAACCTACCTAAACTGCAAAAAATGTAATCAACGATTGGGCAACCTACCTAAACTGCCCAAAAAATGCACCAGAACTTCAGGACCTAAAAAATTATAGTAAAACTACCAAGATGTGGAACCATTCTAAGTCAGTGGAACAGGTGGGTGGAAATTAAAATTCCACGCAAAAACCATGCCGAATATATCCATGTTTTTTCCATTCAATCAACACATATTGGCAATTAAAATGCCAATAAAAAACCATGCCCAATAGAGCCACATTTTCACCATTCAATCAACACATATTGCCAATTAAAATGCCCAATAGAGCCACCCTTTTTCTATTCAATCAACACTAATTAGAAATTAAAATCTACATAAAAACCATGCCCAATGGAACCGTGTTTTTTCCATTCAAACAACATAAAATGCTACTCAAAATCCATGCCCAACAGAACCATATTTTTGTCATTTAATCAACACATGTTGAAAATTAAAATGCCACACAAAGACCATGCCCAAATAGAGCCACATTTTTTCATGCTAACTATAACAACATTTTGTTCTTCCCAAATTGATTCAAACACTTCGTTCATCACAAGAAAAATGATACCCTCGTGCAATACGAATTCATTGTCATTATGTAAAAGAATTAGCATCTTCTATGTTGTTTTCTTTGAACACTTAACATGTAATCTCATTCTAATTTGTTGAAACCATCGTTTCGACCACAAGAAAATTAGTCCCCATTTGCTCTTAAAATTACCTACTCTATTATCTAATGGTAACTTCTAATGGTTTTCATAGTCAATTTCATCAAGCAAGGATTTTTAAGTAACAAATTGAAAACAAAACCATAAAACTCCCTTAAAATAAGTTTGAACCTATTAGTTAATAGCAATTAAAAGAGAGAAAATCTTAAATAGAAGAAGAGGAACCAGGTACCCAGATGAAACATAACAAGTACCCTAAAAAATAGAAGAGACAACCCAACAATAGTTGCTAAAAAGACCATTATTCTCATTCTACTTGCTTGAGCATTCTACTTTTCAAAGCACATTCTTTCGACGACAATTTCATAAGCTTGTGAAACATTTTCCTCATAGCTACAACCACGGTTAGTATTCCAATTTCTTCACAATTCATCAAGCAATAAAATAATTACGGTAGTTATATATTCACACCAACAATAAAATTAACTAATCATAGTATTTTCATGACTTCATCATTTACCAATTCCATTTCTAGTTACAACAAAGCAAACTCTCAATTAGAAAACATGTTAGTTCAAAATAATAATAAGCTTGTAAACCAAAATTATAGTTTTACCAACAACTAGAATTTCCACAACTATTCTGGTTTTTTTGTTTTTTTTTTAGAGGGTAAATGAGTGTGTGAATCTATATTGCTTTATAAGGTTATAGTACAAAACTAATCCAAGGTTTCCCAGGATCTGCCTTAACGGAAACCAGATATGGGGTCCTTGGAGTGCAGTATCTGAAAATAAACAAAAAGTGCATGGGTCGCCACAACGGGAAACCAACCTAGGCTACCATAATCCAATCTAAAAACTTCATCAAAAGAAATCAAAAAAGTTTGAACATAGTGGGGTGAGCTCCTACTCTGAGAGACAAGGTCTGGGCGGGTCCTGCGCTAGTCTAGGTTGATGGGGTTCTTTGCATCCCCTTTCTGTTGTGTCGCGTCCTCCTCCCTCTATTCCACCAGACGTAGCTTTCTGATGCAAGTTGGGGTTCCATTACTGTCGGGTGGAGGGATATCTATATGGTGGACGTAGCGTAGATAGAGATGAAATTGTCCTGCCATCTGCTCCAGTTTCTCATGTTGTCTTTTCTGGTCCTCCACCAACCTTTTTACCCCCATCTCCAGGTTCCTGAGGCGGTTGAGAATTCTTGTGCCCTCTTTCTTCTGCTCTTTGGTTTCCGTCATGTTGGTCTCCCCCCGGTTCGCACACATCTTACCTATCAACATTTTGGTTCTCCAAGATTCCTCCACCATCTTGTGGTAGAGGGTTATCCTCGATTGTGTGGTTCTGTGGTCCCGTATCCCCCCTGCTTCCTAGGTTAGTGTTGACCAGGCTTTTCCCTTGCGAGCATTGTTAATTTCGCCCTCCCATCTTTTAATGATCGTCTTCCCCTTGGTGTCTACCTTCATGAGGAAGGTGCTCCTTGCGTCCCTGTCCGCTTGTTTAATTCTTGTCATCCGGCAGGCGCTCTATGGAGGTTCCTTTCCCTGGGGGCCTCTCTTGCTGCTGGTTTTCTTCATGCACACCATCTTAACTTGCAGGTGGTGGTTCTTACGTTGGGTTCTTTCCCTATTTTGCTCCACCTCCTTCTGATAAGTAAGGTGGCCCCTGTAATTGCGATGCCTCATTCTGTGATATGTTCTAGTGTCCCGGCCTTTATGGAGCCAAACCGATTGCGGTCCCATCCTTGCAATCATGATCTGCTCATCAAGGTGGTCTTGCCAGTCAGAAGACTCTATTCCAGAGCATGTGCATTTGATGACCCTATCGTTATCCCTACGCCAATGCTCTACCTTGCTCATTGTACACCATCCCTTTCCTGGTCCCATCTTGGTACTTAGGTGAGGTGTGTTCCTACTTGGCCCTGGTGAGACCTGTCGTCCATCGTCCTTTGTCGCCTACGATTTATCTCTTCTGCTTTCCAATGGGTAACTTATGTACTTCTTTTTATTGACGGGTTTGTGGTGCCATACCTTCACCTGATGTGTGATCTATGTTTGCATTTGCAACCTTATTTGATTGGTGGGTCATCAAATTATGTCTGGGACCTACATGTCCTACAATGTCTGTTGCGCCTCCATTCTTATCGTAATCTTCTGTACTACTCCTATTATCCCAGTCTTTTTCCGCAAGTTGGGTGCAGTCTGCTCGGAATTGACCTTGCGGGATGTTGCTCTAGATTGTGTCCAATTCTAGACCTTCGTTCTCGACCCCCTCGTTTGTTATTCTGTCCACCAGTCCATTTGTTGACCTCCTCACCCAGCGCAACTCCACATTGATCCCTATCTGCAAGTGCTCCTAGATTTTTTTCAATAGGTAGGCCAATCGCCAGTGCCTCTAGATATTGCCTATTCTGGTACCATTTTGGAGTTTTTTCACTGTGTTGATGACTAGCACAGAACCTCCTTCCACTATGGCGTTCGTCGTCCCCTCCCGGTTGAGAATCTCCAAACCTGTCTCCAGGGCCCCAAATTCTGCGACGTTATTGGTGGATTTGCCCAGGCTCCCCGCATATAGTTGTATGATGTTCCCTTTATTGTCCCTGATTACTCCTCCCAGACCTATTCTTCTTGGTTTGCCTTTCGCCGCCCCATCAAAATTCAACTTGAGAGAGCCTAGAGGTGGTGGTTTCCAATTGCTCTCATCTACTTGGAGTTGTGGCTATTGTCTGTTTGTATTGGGGTTGCGCCCACTGGTTAGTTGGAAAGCCTCTAGGACTCTGGAATCCTGATCAGTGGGTTATGCGCTACCCTCCTGGAAGTTGCGACTCATCATTGTCTCGCGTATCATGGAGGTTATTGTTTCCTTGATCTTCCCTTCTGGCCAGCTTTGGTTTCTGAAAATGTGCATGTTCCTTTCCTTCCATGTCGACCATATGATCATTCTTGGGGTGAGGATCCAACAAAGGTTCACCTCTGCTTGGTCGTTGTAGTTTTCTCTCCAGAGCTTGATTGTTGCGGCTATGTTACCATGGATCCTGTTTGACTGACGGAAGATACTTGCTGCCCATTCCCACAGTTCTGCAGTGTAGGCGCATTCGTCGAGGAGATGGTTGGTTGTTTCTTCTTGTGTTTGACATAGTTGACATCTTGACGGACCAGTGAAACCTCTTTTCCTTAGGTTATCCCAAGTTAGGATGCAATTGTGTAATATTAGCCACTGGAAGATCTTAATCTTTGGCCATTGGGGGTTGTTCCAGAGCTTATCCCAGTGTTGTGCTAGGTCGTCTTGGTTTGGGTCTGCCATATAGTGTCGGACTTCTTTTAGGTTGAATTACCCTCCGTCCTTTTTGCCCCACCTCAACTGGTCTTCTCCTTCCGTTATTGTTATTTTTCGTCTACCTAGTTCCTCCTCCACCTCTTTTATTGTTGTTGCGGGTATCTCATTGTTCTGAGGAATAATCTTGTCCCAGGTCCTCCATTTGTTGCGGTCCGTTCCCTGCTGCCAGTATCGATAGACGTTGATTTTTCCTTGCGTGATGAGGTCATGTTGGAGTATCCCTCTGTCCGGATTTTCCATCCTTGGTTCCTGTTGCCAAGCGTCCTCCCAGAATCTGGTTGTTCTGTTATTCCTGATTTCCCAAAAGCCGTGTGTTTGAATCCATGCTTTGTGGCGCTGTGCTAGGTTCTAGATGGTTGAGCCCTCCCTGGTTCCTACAAAGTGGATTATGTCCTGGTCGCGGGTGTCCGGTGCATACTTTGCCTTCCATAGGTTTACCCAAGGTGTTGTAGTTTCTTTGACCCAACGCCACCATAGTTTCACCCCATATGCATTGTTGGTCGTTTGTGGATCTTGCAGCCCCAAGCCTCCTTTGCTTTTTGGCCTGCAGACTTTCTCCCAAGCCACCAGGGCCCATTTTTTCTTTGTTTCCGCACCTCGCCACAGGAAGTCCCTCTGGATGGATCTGATTTTTTGTAGGATCCCCTGTGGAGTGGGGAAGACTGACATCATATAGGTTGGGATAGCTTGTAAGACAATCTTAGTTAGGATCAGTCTGCCAACGAGATTAAGGGACCTATACGTCCAATTTTTTACCTGCTTCTGTAACTTGTTTATTACTCCTTCCCAAGTTGACAACTTATATACTTTGTATGTTAAAGGAACCCCCAAATACTTGGTTGGGAGTGTTTTTCGTTCAAAGCCTAGAATATTGGTCAAATTCCTTTGGATAGTTGGGTTGGTATTAAAGAAAAAGATCATCAACTTGGAGTGGTTAATCTCAGCGCCCGAGGCTTCTCCAAAATCTTATAGGATGTGTTTGTAGGCTTTGGCTTCTTTGACCATGGGTATGCCATGGAGGAGTGTATCATCTACAAACTATTGGTGGGTTGAAGTAGGGCAATTTTCGAAGGGTTTGAGCCCTGTTATTTCTCTAGTTGTTGTTGTGCTCTTTATGCTCCTGTTGAGGCCTTCCATCATCAGAATGAACAAGAAGGGGGACAGCGGGTCGCCTTGTCTAATCCCTCTTGTGGGATAGAAAGGTTTGGTCGGGGCTCCATTGATTAGTATCGAGTAGCTTGTTGTGGATACTAGGCTGACAATCCAACTGATCCAGTGCAGGGTGAAACCAAAGGCTTCCAAAGTCTTGATCATGTAATGCCAACTAACTTTATCATAGGCTTTTGCTAGGTCCAGTTGTATTAACATTCCCCCCCCTCTTCTGAAGTTTTAAGGTGTGAATGATCTCATGTGCCTGGATGATATTGTCCATTATTTGTCTACCTTCCACGAAGCCTGCCTGTTCTTGCAAGATCATTGAAGGTAGGATGGGTTTTAATCTATTTGCTATGACTTTGGAGATAATCTTGTAGATCACGTTACAAAGTGCTATGGATCTGTACCGGTCCGGGGTTTTGGTTTCATTTTCTTTAGGGATTAGGGTGATCATGGTTGCATTTAATGCTTTAAGGATGGAGGCAGACCTTCTAGAGTCCTCTACTACCGTATAGATGTCATATTTGACAATTTCCCAGTAGGCTTTGAAGAACTCCACAGTGAAGCCATCTGAACCTGGTGCTTTCCCACTAGGCATTTCCTAGAGAGCTTGATTAACTTCTTCTGTGGCAATAGGTTTGTTCAGGAAGATGTTTTGTTCCTCGGTAACCAGGCATGGAATATGTTGGGTTATCTTCTGGATGGCCTCTGATCTGTCTTGATGAGGTTCTTGGGCTATCCCATGGAAGTGGCTGACCATAGCGCTTTTGATCTCCTGATGTGACTCGCGCTCAATTCCATCCTGGTCCTTGATCTTCAGTATTTTGTTATGGGCTCTTCTGGCCATGGTTGTTTTGTGAAGAACTTGGTGTTCCGCTCTCCTTCCTTTAGCCATCGGATGCAGGAATTTTGATGCCAGAGTGTTTCCTCCTGCTGGCATCACGTCTCCCATTCTTGTGTCATTTTGAGCTCTTCCTTTTTCCGGTCCTCCGTATAGCCTTCCCGTAAGCAAGTTTCTTGGAGTTTTTTCATTTTTTCTTCGATGTCGTTTTTCTCTGTGTTTATATTCCCAAAGATATCCCTGTTCCATTCCTTGAGTTTTTTTCTGATGTATTTAAGTTTCTTGTGTAGTTTGAACATCCTAGTCCCTTGCTCTGGTTGCTCCTCCCACCACCATTGCTTGATTTTTTCCTTGAAAGTTGGGTGATCGATCCAGAATTTCTCGAATCTAAAGGGTCTGTTCTTAGGTGTTGTTTGGAAGCCTACTTCCAGTTGTACTGGTCAATGATCAAATCCACCCCAAGGGAGGATGTTGTAGTCTAAGGTTATCCCCTGCATGATGATTGACTCCGATATAAGGAATCGGTCAAGTCTTGTAGCTACCTGGAACTGGTTCATCCGTTTATTGGTCCAGGTGAACTGGCCATTCTTGGTTTGGAGGTCTACCATCTCTGCTCTGTCTATAAAATTTGAAAACTCCTCCGCATCCCGATCCAATCTTCTTGTACCACCCTTCTTTTCCGCAAGGGAGGTGATAATGTTGAAGTCCCCTGCCAGTATCCAGTGGAGGTTGGTGGCTTGGCCTTTTATATCTTCTAGGTCTTGAATCACTCCTTTCTTTTCCTCTGGCCCATGGGGCCCATACACATTTGTGCATAGAATCTCCTTAGTATTTCCTATGATTTGCATGCGTGTCGTTAGGGTGTACCTGGTTGCCTCGACTGCTATTAAATTTAGGATTTGTGGGTTCCACAGAGTGAGTATGCGGCCTAACCTTTGGTGGTCTTCTATGGCTACCATCTTGTACTTGCACCAGTGTTGTTTACTAATTGCCTCCATTCTGTTTGTAGTGCATTTCGTCTCTTGAATAAAACAGAGATCTGGTTGCTCCTGCTTTAGTTTATTCCTAAGGATTCTTTGTTTTCTTGGGCTGTTTAGGCCTCTTATCTTCCAAGTTATAACCTTCATTTTTAAACATGTGGGGAAAGAGTTTCTTGATCTTACCCGAGTTTATCAATAGTGCTCCCAGCTCCTGTAGTTCTACGTTGTTTGATTTCATGCCTTTTTTCCTTCTCGTCTGTTTGGGTGATGGTTGTGATTGTCCCTCGCCAACTTTCACTCCTAGGTGTCCTATCTCCCCGTGTGTGTGTTTTTGTCCTCTGGATTTGGCTTCCTCCTGTAGGAGGAACATGTATTGGATTCGATCGAGTTGCTATGTTGGTACGTTGTCGACTCCCTGCCTTTTCCATTGTTCTAATATGTGCGGAAGGTCTATCATTTCCCTTTCCACCAAGTCTCTGAGATCGGGGTCTTCTATACCTACTTCGCTTGGGGTCATCTCTGCACCCCCCTCTGCATCTTGCATGGCAGTGTTGTCCTCTTTTGTTTCTCCATCCATCGGGGTTGTGCAACTCCCTTGAGATGTTGTAATGTTTGGCTATTGGGTGGGCTCTTTTGTTGCTTGGTCCTTGACTTCTGGAACTTTTGTCGAGTCCTTTTCTTATGTTTTCCCTTTGTTTGTTTGGTCCCTTCCTTCCATCGTATTCTGGGTCTCTTGGGTATTTCCTACCGAGGTTTTATTTTGCTTTTTATTTGCTCTATTCCTGGGGTTCGGGGTTATAAACCCTTCCTCGTCTTGTTGTGTTTTGGGATTTACCGCTTCATGCCTTTTGTTTAGAGGGCACTCTCTGATTAGGTGTCCATGCTCATGGCATCATCTACATCTAAAGGGGATCTGTTCGTAATCTATGTTTTGGATCCATTCCTCATCCCTGAATTCCAGACTTATGGCTTCTAGGAGTGCTCCATAAACGTCCATCTCTATACAGATTCTTGCATACGATGTGTATCTTCCTTTTAGGGTGGCTTATGAGGTCTTCACATATTTCCCCAATTTGTTTCCTATTGCTTCAAAGGTAGAGGGCAGCCAGTAGTCTAGGGGGAGGGAATAGAGTCTTAGCCATACTGGTACCTTTTTGAACGTTTCTTTCTCTGGGGCAAAATTTTCTTTCCAGGGTTGCATGTAGAGTCCCACTGAGGCATGGAAGTATGGACCTCCCTTGAAGACTCTGTCCTTGTCCTCCGGGTTAATAAAGACTGTTGTGAAGAAACCCTTCGAGCCTAGGTGGAGTTCTGCTTCTCCATTTGGCTTCCAGAGGTATTTAATCCAGTTGCGTAGAGTTCTTTCTATGGGCCATAACCCCATGAATTTTCATATGAGCGCATGCATCTTCATTTGATCCCTGTAGAGTTGCGTTTGTGGGTCTTCCAGTACCACCTTGAGTATCAATGTTGTTTTGGGTTAGCAGGGGTTGCGCTCCTCCGTCCCGTTAACCTTCCCGGTCTCGTGCTTTTCATTCAGAGTCTCCTTAGCGACTTCCTCCATGGTCTCATTTTTGTCTCGACTTCTTTCTTGATGCTTCCTTGGGTCTGATCCCGAGGTTCCTATAGTTGGTGCCTTGAAAACTCTGCTTCTTATCCCTTTTCCTCTATCCACCACTACCTGTTTGTATGAGGGGGTCCCCTTGCTCCCCCCCCGCCTACTGCTCATGCTGCTCTCTGTTGTGGTCGCGACTTTCAAACCCTAGCTCGTCGCGACTGTCAATTCTCCGCTACTAGGTTGTACACTAGAATTTCATCAAAGAAGACTAAAACACATTTTCTTAGGTGTGGATGAAATAGTTCATTCATTCCACAACTATTCATGTTAATAGTATACTCATCTTTAGAAAATTTCAAAAACAATTATAAGTATATACTTGAATAGAATTCCAATTCCAACAGTTGAAAGTATGTTGCAATTTCAATATCCATGCTTTTGCCAACTCAAGATGTGTTGTAGCACCCATCCACAGGGTGGTATTGATGTTTTGAGTATACTTATGTTTTAAGTTCTTAAATCTTAAAATTAGCCTACTACTTATTTCATCATGTTATTAGATGTATCATTGAGCAAATGTAGAATAATTGTGTAAATGAAAATGGAATAATGCAAAAAAAAAAAACGAAGTTGTTATTGTGTATGTGTTTGAATAAATTGTTAATTGCTTAGCACCCTGTGGATGGGTGCTACATGTGCCAACTAGTTTCTACCTTGTCATATCCAAAGTGAACTTTTCTCCATGGTCCCCAAGCTATATGGGATCATGACCAATATCAAAAACCATAAATTCATTGATAGAATATGCACCAATAGTGATATGCCACTAGCAAAGCTACTAATTTTACCAGTTGTTGAACATTGCCAGGTAAGCTCCACGAACCTCTAACAAAGGGATTTAATACAACCATGCTACTAAACTACTTTTGAGCCCTCGTTAACCATTCGAGTTAAGTTCACAAATCGTTTGCCATGATTTTGGCACAATTTTCTTACAATTCAGGGCCACTTCTAACCCTCGGCCCCTCGCCCAAAAAATGTTCGCATGGAGGCATCTCTTATTTATAGTTTTCTTGAGTCCATCCACCTCATCCCATGCAAAAATCACAAATATTGTAATTTATTTACTTATTAGTATTCGCCCCCTTTAGGTTGCATCCCCACCAATTTCCATTTTTTTTTGTAATTATTAAATAGGTAAATAATTACCCTCCTTATGTGTCAATTGGATATAATTCTCCAATTTATATTTTCGTAAATACAATAATCCCAGTTTATCATTAAAATAACCATATTTCAAGTTTGCCCCTTAAAAGTGAGTAATTTTAAATGAATTACTATTATCAGCTGCATTCACTTACACTACTTCGTTTTGGGGTCGAAATTGGACGTTTGAATCGACATTTGTTGAAAATAACCCTTTTTAACATCGAAATTCTATGAAAAAAATGTGAAATATCTTTTCTTTTTCTTTTTTTATTAAAAAATATATATAAAAAAATTGACCATGATAAATGTCACTTAAGCACCTTTATGCACTTAATGTCACTTAAGCAATGTCATATACCCTTAAACACATTCTAGTGTATATAAACCAATTTAGTCAATTTAACGTTGCTTATGTGACATTTAAGGATAT
>ML789504.1:784320-797872 GCA_009831015.1 Picea engelmannii | reverse complement strand
TTTTTTTTTTAAACATAAAGTTACAAGGTTTTGTCATTTATATGATTTATATGTTTTGGGTACCTAGAATAACTCTATGGATCATAAGAGAATTTACATCTTAAATTCTTAATTGATCATCACGAGACGAATCGAAGCTTAAAGTTGGGATTTTAACATCTTCCAATAGAAGTTATGTCAATAAATAGTGCCCACTTTACATACATGAAATAATCCATAGAATTTATTAATCCACCCCAACTACCATTTCCAACAAATTAAAAAACGTATAAGCTGAAAAATAACCCTCCAACAATAGCTAATCCCTTTGCCATTGTTGTCAGTGATTTTCATGAACTACTCAAATCTGCACCAACTCTATATATCCTCCCATTCACTAAATTTGACTTATGTACCCTAGCCATTGTGTCATAATTAATTGTTTTGATGTATGCAATGAAATGTTAGAGTTTATTATTAAAACTTCAATTATGGCATTATTAGAAGCTTGTAAGAGTTAAAGTATCTTAGAGTTATAAGATTCCTCGACTTTTTCTTCACATCCATTGCAAGCTTTTCAATTGAGATTAGTTTATTTCCATGTTTTTTTATCTATGGTTTATAATTTCCATTACGAAATATCCAATTTTTTGTATTGAGTTGGTCACATCGAATGCACTTGTTACTATATCAAATGTTGTCATTAGCAAGATAATCATGTTAATTCATCAATTATGGCTACATATTTTGAATATGCAAAATATGCACTATTTTTTAAGAGATTTTGGATTTGTCCCTCTATTTATTTCTTTCACAAGATTATGTTTGTTGATCCTTTGTTGACATTCTTCCTTATTTTCCAAGCTAATAATAGATTCCAGATGAAGTTATGGTTCTACACTTGGATTATTATAATTCATTCCAGATGGAGTTATGGTTCAACACTTTATAATTCATATAGTTTCATAGTTTTATTCTCTTGGATTTATTATATGATTTATTATAATTCATATAGTATCATAGTTTTATTCTCTTTATTTGCCTCATATTTTCATTAGCTTTTAAGTTTAAGAGATGTGTTGGAAAATTTGATGTTTACCATTTAACCAAATATTTTTAAGTATATCTAGTCCAACCTATTCTAATATGTGGCATTTTGTTCTCTTTATTATCGCTATGGTCGGTATTCTCTCTTCTTTCACTTATTATTGTCCCTTGTGACATGAATTTTTATAATGAGGATTATGCCTACTTGTATTGGGAATATTTTTCATTTAGTTGCCTATTTTTGAGGTATATCTAGTTCAACCCTATTTTAATATGTAGGATTATGTTTTTTTTTCTAATGTTATTATAGGTATTTTTCTTACAATTATTTTATACGACAAAAATTTGTATAAAACTTATATCATGGTCATGCTTGCTTTTATATGTAAGACAATGGTTTTAATTCAAACTTCACAATAGTGCAATTTGAATTTGATTATTTTTCCCATTTTCTCGCGAGAGGCTAATTCATTGATGTTTCCACATAGTAGTGTTAACACATGCACTCTTAGATATACAATTTTAGTGAGACTTAGTAATGCTTATGTAGATTTTTTCCATAATACTCTTAAATCCATAATTGGTACTTATATCGAGTATCAATATTAATATGCCAATGCTACCATATCTATATGTATGCCTATGGGATCCCAAACCCTAACTTCAAGGTCAAATGGTTATGTTTCTACCATGTAAATTGATTTTGCTACATCTGTATTATCTAGATTTGCCCCAAAGACCTGTGGTTATGCTATGGTCACTTATTACTCTCGAATGGAAGGATCTACAACTACTAGTTTTTGAACTAAAATAGGTGTTGCTTCATTGATACTATAAGTTCGAGAGGATCTAAAAATATTATCTTTCGAACTGAAACATGTGTTGCTTCACTGGCAGCATAAACTATCACATTCATTAATTATGGGTAAACAAAGTAAACTAGCTCTACCTCCTATGTTTTTGAAGGATAGGCTTCTGGTCTTATCACATTCATGTTGGTAGCAAAAGTTAGTTCCAACTAAACTGGCATTAGGGCTACTCTTATAGCTTGTGCTTGGACATAGGTTAGCAATTGGTCATCTTTCTTTCTATTGCTACAAACCTTACATATGGCTCTTGATTTAGTGGGTTAACATGTAGAGTCATGCATTTTGGGTTGGATTAATGTGTAGACTAATAACCAATGTTGAAGCTCATTCTCTTTGCTTGAAGTTTGAGATCCAAACTCTCTCGTGTTCCCTAGCCGGTCTTTTGGTGGTATTTTGTCGTATGGCTCTTATCAATGGTGGGAGTGGTAGGTATTTTAACTATTTCTTGTTTCATGTCTATAAGACAAGGGATGCTGGAAAATGGTATGATAGCTTACTGTAAATTTTAGCATAGGTTCAAAGCCTAAAAGGTTTAAGTTCACGGGAATGGAAATCCTGATCACCCAAAGGGCAACAAAAACAAATGTATGTATTTTCCAATTGATAACAATAATGAGATATTATTGATAAAAAAAATGAGGAAAAATTCCCCTATTTATCCCATTACTATTTATTCCATTATAGAGTCCAGTTGAAACACTCATGCAAGCTCCATCTTCGTGTTGATTGGTGCATTTCCTATGTGTGCTAATTTATTGGCTCTAGAACATGGCAAGAAGATCCATGGTTATGCAAGTCCAAGGTATAAAACCTGACTCAATCACCATGTTTGGTGTTATGCCTACGTGTATCAATTTATTGGCTCTAAAACAAGGTAAGCAAATCCACGATTATGTAATATTAGGGCATAAAACCCAACCCAATCACCATATTTAATGTTCTACCTATGTGTTATTATTTACAAGGCTTCATTATAAACATGTCGACTTAGCTAGGGCTTGGAAGATTCTTCAATAGAGTGTTGGACACCCTTCAACTATGGATCAAACCACATGAACTTGAATCATGCATCGAATCCATCCCTGCTATGTGATGCCACAATAGAAGATTACCTTATCTTTCTTTTTACAATGGAATCAATGTTACTACCATTTTACTTGTCAGACAACCTTATTGCCTCCGAGATTCCTTCAAAGATTGGTAATTTGAAGTCATTGGTGTCTTTGAATCTAAGTCATAACCATATGTTTGGAGGCGTACATGTGAGACTTGGTAATGTGAGTTCCCTTTCAGTGCTGCAACTAGATGGAAATTTCTTATCTAGATAAATTCCTATAGAAATTGGCCAGTGTTCATCTTTGGCCTTGTTGTAAGTACTTATCTCCATATCTCTTTTATTTACTTAATACTTCATTTCACTATAAGCACTATACTAATAGCTTATTTGCCATTCAAAGCTTGGGGTTGTATTAAATGAACAACATTTTACTATATTAGATGAACAATATTCATACTTATTTCGGATTGGGATTTTGCTAAATTTTCGGAGTTTGGATGAGATAAATTCACCTATCTATCTACTTATCATTGTCATATTCACCCCTATAACCTTTCTTGATTATCTATTCCTCTATTTTTTATTGTATTAGATGACCATCGTTTTTTTACTACATTAGATGAATGACATTCATACTTATATAGGGTTGGGCTTATGCTAGATATTTGGAGATTCAACTAAATAAATAATTATCTCTTTAGGTTTTAAATATTGTTAAACTTACACAAACTTCACTCAATTTGAATCAAATAGGACGTTGTATTAGCAAAAGAGAAGCTATATAAGATTTTATGCTTTTGTTGGTAAGAAATATTTAATTTTTGGTGCAGTTCTTACACTTCGTTTTCATTTTGTGCTTTTTATGATATTTAGACTTATCATTGTTAGTAGAAAATATTTTAGAATGTTGTGTGTCACTTCCTTGGCAAAGATTGTGGTGGTAATTTTGTGTACATTCCCTTATTGTGTTGATCATTTGCATGTTTCAGACACCTCGGAAGTGAAAATATCTTAAGAAGGAACTCGAGAAGGTAATGAATGACCTCCAGAGAAAGAGGCAGCTGGAGCAGAATATGGAATTGTAAGGTGTGCTCCGGGTGAAACAACTATTGTCCTTGTGAATAGTGGGTTTACTGACTATGAGAGAAGGGAGCACTAGAAAAGAAACTCACTAATTGTCGTGAGGCAAGCCATTGAAGATCTCTTTGATTGGGTGGGTGGCAAGAAGTGTGGTAGGAGTCTATTTTACTGAGGTCACCAAAGAGATTCGTATTTTCCATAATCATTATAAATAATTGGTCTTTATAGTGGCTATTATTGTGTAATAAAATTGCTCTAGCTGGTTTTTGATATATATATTTGGAAGTAATATGGAGAATACGATTTGTTTGAACACGGATGTTGCTCTGTGCCAAAGCTTGGCACACAATAGTTTGACTATAAATGTACCTAAGGAATTAGACAAGTTGTTTCATTTGAAAATTCTTAGTTTCTTAATGAACAATATTACTAGAGAATTACCCTAAACTTGGGTCATCTATTATCCATAAACATTTCCCACAAAAAAATTAAAGGTAGGATCCCATCAGGTGGTATATTCAACACATTGTTAGGGAGTGAATGTTACTTGTCCCATGGTTATACCTAAGCTAATATTTCTAAAACCAAATACAAGTGGGAATGCAATCAGAAGAGGGATTGAAGTGATCAAATCTAGATGTAGAATTGTTCTTAGTATTTCTACAATAAATGTAATACTTGTAGTAGTTTCAATTGCATTTGGTGTGGTTGTTGTGACCATCCTAAATATAAGAGCACAATCTAATTAAAGACCTATGAATCTTATACTTGATAGATTTTCTCAATCTCATCCATTGATATGCCTCTAAGAAAATTGGTTATGTTTTACTAAACTCAAATCATGCATCTAAGAATTGGATGAGTGGTGTTAATGTATTCATTAACAAAGATCATGAGCTTGGAGAGGGAGGTTTTGGGACTATAAAAAGTAGTCCCAGGAGATGGGAAGATAGTTTCTATAATGAATTTGATGGTTTCAAGTTTGGTTAAATCACAAGAAGACTCCGAGAAGGAGATCTTACTTTTACATAGAATCAAGCATCCAAATCTAGTGAACTTGCAAGGATATTACTAGATGCCACAATTCGATATGGATTATGTAGATAACAAAAGGAAGGAAGAAATATAAATGGAAACACTGAGAGATATTGTAGAGAGCACAATAATAATGAAACCTAAATTATATTAATGAATGTAATAGAAAAAGACTGGAAAATGCAAAGCAATACAAATTAGTTAGAATGGTGGTAGCTTATCTCTGAAGAGAGATGAGTAAACTATGCCCATTCACAAGGAGATATTAAAAGAGGTCAAAATACCTTTTAAAAGTATGATGAACTAAGATGAAAAGAACCTAAGGATTCAAAACCTTAACCCTAAGAGATGATGTGGAAAAAGGAACACAAGCCCTGAGGAGGCTAGTTGATACATCAACTTCCCAAGGCCACAAATTTTACATAAAAACTCCATTTAGGGTGTTTCTTGGACCATTACAAAACTTAATCCATGGTCTATGTGTTTGGAAAACCATGTAATCAATGATTGGGTAACCTACCTAAACTGCAAAAAATGTAATCAACGATTGGGCAACCTACCTAAACTGCCCAAAAAATGCACCAGAACTTCAGGACCTAAAAAATTATAGTAAAACTACCAAGATGTGGAACCATTCTAAGTCAGTGGAACAGGTGGGTGGAAATTAAAATTCCACGCAAAAACCATGCCGAATATATCCATGTTTTTTCCATTCAATCAACACATATTGGCAATTAAAATGCCAATAAAAAACCATGCCCAATAGAGCCACATTTTCACCATTCAATCAACACATATTGCCAATTAAAATGCCCAATAGAGCCACCCTTTTTCTATTCAATCAACACTAATTAGAAATTAAAATCTACATAAAAACCATGCCCAATGGAACCGTGTTTTTTCCATTCAAACAACATAAAATGCTACTCAAAATCCATGCCCAACAGAACCATATTTTTGTCATTTAATCAACACATGTTGAAAATTAAAATGCCACACAAAGACCATGCCCAAATAGAGCCACATTTTTTCATGCTAACTATAACAACATTTTGTTCTTCCCAAATTGATTCAAACACTTCGTTCATCACAAGAAAAATGATACCCTCGTGCAATACGAATTCATTGTCATTATGTAAAAGAATTAGCATCTTCTATGTTGTTTTCTTTGAACACTTAACATGTAATCTCATTCTAATTTGTTGAAACCATCGTTTCGACCACAAGAAAATTAGTCCCCATTTGCTCTTAAAATTACCTACTCTATTATCTAATGGTAACTTCTAATGGTTTTCATAGTCAATTTCATCAAGCAAGGATTTTTAAGTAACAAATTGAAAACAAAACCATAAAACTCCCTTAAAATAAGTTTGAACCTATTAGTTAATAGCAATTAAAAGAGAGAAAATCTTAAATAGAAGAAGAGGAACCAGGTACCCAGATGAAACATAACAAGTACCCTAAAAAATAGAAGAGACAACCCAACAATAGTTGCTAAAAAGACCATTATTCTCATTCTACTTGCTTGAGCATTCTACTTTTCAAAGCACATTCTTTCGACGACAATTTCATAAGCTTGTGAAACATTTTCCTCATAGCTACAACCACGGTTAGTATTCCAATTTCTTCACAATTCATCAAGCAATAAAATAATTACGGTAGTTATATATTCACACCAACAATAAAATTAACTAATCATAGTATTTTCATGACTTCATCATTTACCAATTCCATTTCTAGTTACAACAAAGCAAACTCTCAATTAGAAAACATGTTAGTTCAAAATAATAATAAGCTTGTAAACCAAAATTATAGTTTTACCAACAACTAGAATTTCCACAACTATTCTGGTTTTTTTGTTTTTTTGTTTTTTTTTAGAGGGTAAATGAGTGTGTGAATCTATATTGCTTTATAAGGTTATAGTACAAAACTAATGCAAGGTTTCCCAGGATCTGCCTTAACGGAAACTAGATATGGGGTCCTTGGAGTGCAGTATCTGAAAATAAACAAAAAGTGCATGGGTCGCCACAACGGGAAACCAACCTAGGCTACCATAATCCAGTCTAAAAACTTCATCAAAAGAAATCAAAAAAGTCTGAACATAGTGGGGTGAGCTCCTACTCTGAGAGACAAGGTCTGGGCGGGTCCTGCACTAGTCTAGGTTGATGGGGTGCTCTGCATCCCCTTTCTGTTGTGTCACGTCCTCCTCCCTCTATTCCACCAGACGTAGATTTCTGATGCAAGTTGGGGTTCCATTACTGTCGGGTGGAGGGATATCTATATGGTGGACGTAGCATAGATAGAGATGAAATTGTCCTGCCATCCGCTCCAGTTTCTCATGTTGTCTTTTCTGGTCCTCCACCAGCCTTTTTACCCCCATCTCCAGGTTCCTGAGGCGGTTGAGAATTCTTGTGCCCTCTTTCTTCTGCTCTTTGGTTTCCGTCCTGTTGGTCTCCCCCCGGTTCGCACACATCTTACCTATCAACATTTTGGTTCTCCAAGATTCCTCCACCGTCCTGTGGTAGAGGGTTATCCTCGATTGTGTGGTTCTGTGGTCCCGTATCCCCCCTGTTTCTGAAGTTAGTGTTGACCAGGCTTTTCCCTTGCGGGCATTGTTAATTTCGCCCTCCCATCTTTTAATGATCGTCTTCCCCTTGGTGTCTACCTTCGTGAGGAAGGTGCTCCTTGCGTCCCTAGCCGCCTGTTTAATTCTTGTCATCCGGCGGGCGCTCTGTGGAGGTTCCTTTCCCTGGGGGCCTCTCTTACTGCCGGTTTTCTTCATGCGCACCATCTTAACTTGCAGGTGGTGGTTCTTACGTTGGGTTCTTTCCCTATTCCGCTCCACCTCCTTCTGATAAGTAAGGTGGCCCCTGTAATTGCGATGCCTCATTCTGTGATATGTTCTAGTGTCCCAGCCTTTATGGAGCCAAACCGATTACAGTCCCATCCTTGCAATCATGATCTGCTCATCAAGGTGGTCCTGCCAGTTAGAATACTCTGTTCCAGAGCGTGTGCATTTGATGACCCTGTCGTTATCCTTGCGCCAATGCTCTACCTTGCTCATTGTACGCCATCCCTTTCCTGGTCCCATCTTGGTACTTATGTGAGGTGTGTTCCTACTTGGCCCTGGTGAGACCTGTCGTCCATTGTCCTTTTCCGCCTATGATTTATCTCTTCTGCTTTCCAATGGGTAACTTATGTACTTCTTTTTATTGACGGGTCTGTGGTGCCATACCTTCGCCTGATGTGTGATCTACATTTGCATTTGCAACCTTATTTGGTTGGTGGGTCATCAAATTATGTCTGGGACCTACATGTCCTACAGTGTCTGTTGCGCCTCCATTCTTATCGTAATCTTCCGTACTACTCCTGTTATCCCAGTCTTTTGCTGCAAGTTGGGTGCAGTCTGCTCGGAATTGACCTTGCGGGATGTTGCTCCAGATTGTGTCCAGTTCTAGACCTTCGTTCTTGACCCTCTCGTTTGTTATTCTGTCCACTGGTCCATTTGTTGACCTCCTCACCCAGCGCAACTCCACATTGATCCCTATCCGCAAGTGCTCCTGGATTTTTTTCAATAGGTAGGCCAATCGCCAGTGCCTCTAGATCTTGCCTATTCTGGTACCGTTTTGGAGTTTTCTCACTGTGTTGATGACTAGCACAGAACCTCCTTCCACTATGGCGTTCATATTCCCCTCCCGGTTGAGAATCTCCAGACCTGTTTGACATAGTTGACATCTTGACGGACCAGTGAAACCTCTTTTTCTTAGGTTATCCCAAGTTAGGATGCAGTTGTGTAATATTAGCCACTGGAAGATCTTAATCTTTGGCCATTGGGGGTTGTTCCAGAGCTTATCCCAATGTTGTGCTAGGTCGTCTTGGTTTGGGTCTGCCATATAGTGTCAGACTTCTTTTAGGTTGAATTACCCTCCGTACTTTTTGCCCCACCTCAGCTGGTCTTCTCCTTCCGTTATTGTTATTTTTCGTCTGCCTAGTTCCTCCTCCACCTCTTTTATTGTTGTTGCGGGTATCTCATTGTTCTGAGGAATAATCTTGTCCCAGGTCCTCCATTTGTTGCGGTCCATTCCCTGCTGCCAGTATCGATAGACGTTGATTTTTCCTTGCGTGAAGAGGTCATGTTGGAGTATCCCTCTATCCAAGTTTTCCATCCTTGGTTCCTGTTGCCAAGCGTCCTCCCAGAATCTAGTTATTTTGCTATTCCTGATTTCCCAAAAGTCGTGTGTCTGAATCCATGCTTTGTGGCGTCGTGCTAGGTTCCAGATGGTTGAGCCTTCCCTGGTTCCTCCAAAGTGGATTGTGTCCTGGTCATGGGTGTCCGGTGCGTACTTTGCCTTCCATAGGTTTACCCAAGGTGTTGTAGTTTCTTTGACCCAACGCCACCATAGTTTTGCCCCATATGCATTGTTGGTCGTTTGTGGATCTTACAGCCCCAAGCCTCCTTTGCTTTTTGGCCTGCAGACTTTCTCCCAAGCCACCAAGGCCCATTTTTTCTTTGTTTTCGCACCTCGCCACAGGAAGTCCCTCTGGATGGATCTGATTTTCTGTAGGATCCCCTGTGGAGTGGGGAAGACTGACATCATATAGGTTGGGATAGCTTGTAAGACAATCTTAGTTAGGATCAGTCTGCCAGCGAGATTAAGGGACCTATACGTCCAATTTTTTACCCGCTCCTGTAACTTGTTTATTACTCCTTCCCAAGTTGACAACTTATATACTTTGTCTGTTAAAGGAACCCCCAAATACTTGGTTGGGAGTGTTTTTCGTTCAAAGCGTAGAATGTTGGTCAAATTCCTTTGGATAGCTGGGTTGGTATTAAAGAAAAAGATCATCAACTTGGAGTGGTTAATCTCAGCGCCCAAGGCTTCTCCAAAATCTTATAGGATGTGTTTGTAGGCTTTGGCTTCTTTGACCGTGGGTATGCCATGGAGGAGTGTATCATCTACAAACTGTTGGTGGGTTGAAGTAGGGAAGTTTTTGAAGGGTTTGAGCCCTGTTATTTCTCTAGTTGTTGTTGCGCTCTTTATGCTCCTGTTGAGGCCTTCCATCATCAGAATGAACAAGAAGGGGGACAGTGGGTCGCCTTGTCTGATCCCTCTCGTGGGCTAGAAAGGTTTGGCCGGGGCTCCATTGATTAGTATCGAGTAGCTTGTTATGGATACTAGGCTGACAATCCAACTGATCCAGTGCAGGGTGAAACCAAAGGCTTCCAAAGTCTTGATCATGTAATGCCAACTAACTTTATCATAGGCTTTTGTTAGGTCCAGTTGTATTAACATCCCCCCCCCCCTCTTCTGAAGTTTTAAGGTGTGAATGATCTCATGTTCCTGGATGATATTGTCCATTATTTGTCTACCTTCCACGAAGCCTGCCTGTTCTTGCAAGATCAGTGAAGGTAGGATGGGTTTTAATCTATTTGCTATGACTTTGGAGATAATCTTGTAGATCACGTTACAAAGTGCTATGGATTTGTACCAGTCTAGGGTTTTGGCTTCATTTTCTTTAGGGATTAGGGTGATCATGGTTGCGTTTAGTGCTTTAAGGATGGAGGCAGACCTTCTAGAGTCCTCTACTACCGTATAGATGTCATATTTGACAATTTCCCAGTAGGCTTTGAAGAACTCCACAGTGAAGCCATCTGAACCTCGTGCTTTCCCACTAGGCATTTCCTGGAGAGCTTGATCAACTTCTTTTGTGGCAATAGGTTTGTTCGGGAAGATGTTTTGTTCCTTGGTAACCAGGCATGGAATATGTTGGGTTATCTTTTGGATGGCCACTGATCTGTCTTGATGAGGTTCTTGGGCTATCCCATGGAAGTGGCTGACCATAGCGCTTTTGATCTCCTGATGTGATTTGCACTCAATTCCATCCTGGTCCTTGATCTTTAGTATTTTGTTATGGGCTCTTCTGGCCATGGTTGTTCTGTGAAGAACTTGGTGTTCCGCTCTCCTTCCTTTAGCCATCGGATGCAGGAATTTTGATGCCAGAGTGTTTCCTCCTGCTGGCATCACGTCTCCCATTCTTGTGTCATTTGGAGCTCTTCCTTTTTCCAGTCCTCCGTATAGCCTTCCCGTAAGCAAGTTTCTTGGAGTTTTTTCATTTTTTCTTCGATGTCGTTTTTCTCTGTGTTTATATTCCCAAAAATATCCTTGTTCCATTCCTTGAGTTTTTTTCTGATGTATTTAAGTTTCTTGTGTAGTTTGAACATCCTAGTCCCTTGCTCCGGTTGCTCCTCCCGCCACCATTGTTTGATTTTTTCCTTGAAAGTTGGGTGATCGATCCAGAATTTCTCGAATCTAAAGGGTCTGTTCTTAGGTGTTGTTTGGAAGCCTACTTCCAGTTGTACTGGTCAATGATCAAATCCACCCCAAGGGAGGATGTTGCAGTCTAAGGTTATCCCCTGCATGATGATTGACTCTGATATAAGGAATCGGTCAAGTCTTGTAGCTACCTGGAACTGGTTCATCCGTTTATTAGTCCAGGTGAACTGGCCATTCTTGGTTTGGAGGTATACCATCTCCGCTCTGTTTATAAAATTTGAAAACTCCTCCGCATCCCGATCCAATCTTCTTGTACCACCCTTCTTTTACGCAAGGGAGGTGATAATGTTGAAGTCCCCTGCCAGTATCCAGTGGAGGTTGGTGGCTTGGCCTTTTATATCTTCTAGGTCTTGAATCATTCCTTTCTTTTCCTCTGGCCCGTGGGGCCCATACACATTTGTGCATAGAATCTCCTTAGTATTTCCTATGATTTGCATGCGTGTCGTTAGGGTGTACCTGGTTGCCTCGACTGCTATTAAATTTAGGATTTGTGGGTTCCACAGAGTGAGTATGTGGCCTAACCTTTGGTGGTCTTCTATGGCTACCATCTTGTACTTGCACCAGTGTTGTTTACTAATTGCCTCCATTCTGTCTGTAGTGCATTTCGTCTCTTGAATAAAACAGAGATCCTGTTGCTCCTGCTTTAGTTTATTCCTAAGGATTCTTTGTTTTCTTGGGCTGTTTAGGCCTCTTATCTTCCAAGTTATAACCTTCATTTTTAAACATGTGGGGGAGAGTGGGGAAAGAGTTTCTTGATCTTACCCGAGTTTATCGGTAGTGCTCCCAGCTCCTGTAGTTCTACGTTGTTTGATTTCCTGCCTTTTTTTCTTCTCATCTGTTTGGGTGATGGTTGCGATTGTCCCTCGCTAGCTTTCACTCCCAGGTGTCCTATCTCCCCATGTGTGTGTTTTTGTTCTCTGGCTTTGGCTTCCTCCCGTAGGAGGAACATGTATTGGATGCGATCGAGTTGCTATGTTGGTACGTTGTCGACTCCCTGCCTTTTCCATTGTTCTAATATGTGCGGAAGGTCTATCATTTCCCTTTCCACCAAGTCTTTGAGATCGGGGTCTTCTATACCTACTTCGCTCAGGGTCATCTCTGCACCCCCCTCTGCATCTTGCATGGCAGTGTTGTCCTCTTTTGTTTCTCCATCCATCGGGGTTGTGCAACTCCCTTGAGATGTTGTAATGTTTGGCTATTGGGTGGGCTCTTTTGTTGCTTGGTCCTTGACTTCTGGAACTTTTGTCGAGTCCTTTTCTTCTGGTTTCCCTTTGTTTGTTTGGTCCCTTCCTTCCATCGTATTTTGGGTCTCCTGGGTATTTCCTATCGAGGTTTTATTTTGCTTTTTATTTGCTTTGTTCCTGGGGTTCGGGGTTATAAACCCTTCCTCGTCTTGTTGTGTTTTGGGATTTACCGCTTCCTGCCTTTTGTTTAGAGGGCACTCTCTGATTAGGTGTCCATGCTCATGGCATCATCTGCATCTAAAGGGGATCTGTTCGTAATCTATGTTTTGGATCCATTCCTCATCCCTGAATTCTAGACTTATGGCTTCTGGGAGTGCTCCAAAAACGTCCATCTCTATACAGATTCTTGCATACGATGTGTATCTTCATTTTCGGGTGGCTTCTGAGGTCTTCACATATTTCCCCAATTTTTTTCCTATTGCTTCAAAGGTAGAGGGCAGCCAGTAGTCTAGGGGGAGGGAATAGAGTCTTAGCCATACTGGCACCTTTTTGAACGTTTCTTTCTCTGGGGCAAAATTTTCTTTCTAGGGTTGCATGTAGAGTCCCGCTGAGGCGTGGAAGTATGGACCTCCCTTTAAGACTCCATCCTTGTCCTCCGGGTTAATAAAGACTGTTGTGAAGAAACCCTTCGAGCCTAGGTGGAGTTCCACTTCTCCATTTGGCTTCCAGAGGTATTTAATCCAGTTGCGCAGAGTTCTTTCTATGGGCCATAACCCCATGAATTTTCATATGAGCGCATGCATCTTCATTTGATCCCTGTAGAGTTGCATTTGTGGGTCTTCCAATACCACCTTGGGTATCAATGTTGTTTTGGGTTAGCAGGGGTTGCGCTCCTTCGTCCCGTTAACCTTCCCGGTCTCGTGCTTTTCATTATGAGTCTCCTTAGCGACTTCCTCCATGGTCTCG
>ML789504.1:767511-780305 GCA_009831015.1 Picea engelmannii | reverse complement strand
TATATATATTACATATAATATATAATACCAATCCATATCAAAATTGTTGACAAGTGAAACAAACTAAACACAAAACAATTATATGCAATCACGTTGACATTACAACCTACCTCCCCACATGTGCCTAATACCTAACAACCTAAGTCTGATTGATCCCAATACAGACAAGAGGAGACAACATTATTCCCTATAGGACCCACCCACAATCTTAAGCCAATTGACAGGAAGAGAGAAAAAGGGTTTACACTGTGTAGAATAGACAAGAAGAGAGAAGACAAGAGTAGTGGTAGACCACAATGCCATCAAAAGGAGTAAGTTCTAGAGCATGAACCTTTTTTTTTCTTGAGAATGTAAAATTTCATTGTGAGGTATATTTGGGTGTTTGTTGTATAGATTAGTTTTTTTCTTTCTATTATATTTGTATGTAATCGACGTAACACCTCACATTCAATTGATTTCCATCAACAAACTCAAATGACAGAGTTAACAAAGAAGGGAAATTATGTGTTGCACCTCCCAATTTTCGAAATACTTTTGAGGAGAACCAATGGATCATACCCTTATATTGGATTCTCCCTTTCATTTTACTTGGGGTCAGTATAATATAAACCTTATGAGATTCATATAAACCAAGAGTCTCATGTATCTCTTCATGGCCCTATTGTTTTATTATATGAAGATCATAAAATGAGGATCTTCTTTAGTAAAATCAACAGTCTCCTAGGTTTTGCTTCACTCCAAAGCTTCACTTGCTTCCTCGCCATATTTAGAGAAGTTAGGGAGAAATCAGAGTATATTGAAATGATCATCCTCATTCACAACATCAACGCCACATCCCCTATTTTATGTCGCATTAGAATACCTCGAATGCTATTCAAAATAACCATCATTTTCATATAGGTCTTCATCATCATCTTCATTTGATTTTCTAGATTTGAGGGATGTAAGAAATCCTAGAAAATCCTTAGAGTGATCATCACCAATAGGAGTGATTTTTTGAATGTTGTGATCAAATTCCTCTTTGTACATAGAAAAAATAGGAAGATATGAGACAATGTGCTAAGTTTGTCATATTTATTAAGACCTTATGGGTGGTGATCAAGCTTACTAGAACTAGGTGTCAACTTATTAGGTTGTTACATGAAAGTAGTTTCATTAGGACTCGAGTATAAAGTGGGTGGTATGAAGTTGATCATGTATTCTTTATCTATTCTTATGCTTATATTGTTGCTACTTTGCTCAAGATTTACCATAGCAGTGTCATAAAAAAGCCTACATTAGAGTACACTTTTTCTTTTCATCTTTGTACTTTTAATTTATCAAAAACATTACTTCATACTAATGCATTTGTTATTCTCATCTATAAGCCTATCATAAGCCTTGGTTCTAGTGTTAAAATCTTCCGCTCAAGGAGGAGTTGCCCCCTCTTTCCGAAACATAGTGGCTGGCAGCAGTCGACCACCCCAAACCTCTGCCCTCATCCCTGACACCTCAAGTATGTCCAGGCCAATGGACACGACACAAACAAAAGAAGCTAATAAAACCCCGACAAGCTCATAATCGCTCCCAACTCAGAACCATCAAAACTCGAAAGCCGATAAGAAAGGCCCATCGACTTACATCCCACAAGTAGAGGAAATTCCACAATACAAAATCTTATCGCCCCTCCCGGGGGAGGACATCCAATACATGCAAGATCATGCCCTCATCTGCAAATTTATAGGCCTCTGATCATCAAAAAAAGCTCTCATGTGGTGAATCAAAACCAAGTGGAAGCCCAAAGGGGATGTCTCCCTCAAACTGGGATCTAAAGGATTCTTTACGACCATATTCAACCTGGCGAAAGATCGAGAAAGAGTCTTCCAAGGAGGATCGTACTTCTTCAACTCTGTTGTTCTATATATGCAGATCTGGAAAGGGAACTCCAGCCCGGAAAAGGAAAATTTCATTGCAGCTCTAGCATTGATCGGATTGTACTCACTCTCGCAGGAGTGACGCATGGAAATTCCAGAGGGTATTGGAAACACTCTTAGATCCTTTGTCAAAATTGCAGAGGCCACCCTTCAAGGTCGTTATACCTCCTACGCCTGGATCTGTGCCTACCTCAATGTCACCAAAGCTCTACCAACATCAATATGCCTCAAATATAGGGATGTCGGCTAGCTCCAAACCCTGGATTATGAACACATTCCCTTTAAGTGTCATAAATGCCATGCTCATGGGCACCTTTTTCAGGAATGTCCCCTAAATAATCAACCAGAGCCCCCCAATCCCCAATCGAAAAAGGGCGAGGCAGGTTTTGAAAAAGTCCAAGAAAAACGCAAAGCCCAAAATAAAATACCTACCCAGCCCAACCCCAAAGGCCCTCGCACTAGTAATAGTTTCCACTCTCTAGCTAACCTCTCAGAGCAAGAAGTACTCAGCCTAATCCCCTCGGTCGAAACCCAACCAAGTGCCCAACCTGGACCAGAAAAGAACCTTCTTGCCACTAGTGCTCCCTCTTCCCTCAAGTCTGACCCCCAGTTGTAGAACCACAATGATCTAACGGTCCTCTTTGAACCCATAAATCCGGAGCAAGACAAACTAGAAGACATGGATCTATAAGATATAGATCTGCAATGCACAGCGACAACATGTGAACGGAAAGAGGAAAACTCGATACCAGATCAACAAATAAAACTATTGCAAAGTGCCTTGATCAAATCAAGGAATAAAGAGAAAGGAGAAGCGACCCAAACATGTACGGACATTGTACCTTCATCCTTAGGAATCAAGAACACTTCAAGCAAAGAAATTATTAAGGCACCAAAAGATGACCAAAAAAGAGGAAGGCCATTCAACAAGCAACTCTTACAAGAACTAGGAGAACTTCTTCTAAAATTTGGAAGGATTAACAGTATGGCCGAAAAATTCTCCTCACACCCCCAACCTTCCCAATGAAATACATCTCTTGAATGTAAGAGGCCTTGACAACCTCAGTAAGCAAAGATGTTTAAATACCTTGATATCTGATGAAAAACCTTCTATAATGATGTTACAAGAAACCAAGTGCACTTCCACAACTATGGAAAAAATGGCCACCAGATGTTGGAGAAGCTGCAATGTCACAACAGTAGATGTTGAAGGAGCATCAAGGAGTTTGGCCATCCTCTGGAACCCTAGAGAAATCTCCCTTTCCTCATTCTTAAGCACCAAACGTATTATATCAGCGAAATTCCAACCAATAGGATCTAACCTATCTAGCTACATCACCAATGTCTATGGACCTCAAATAATGCAGGACAAATTAACCTTTCTACAGTCTCTGTCCCTTATAGATCCTCTCTTAGAAAGTCATCCTTGGATCACAGGAGCATACTTTAACATAATAATTTATCTCCTAGAGAAAAGTAGAGGCATAAACCAACTAGATCAAGACTCTGAAAGATTCAATGAAACCATTCGCGACCTCGACTACAATCACCAAGTTGGCCAACATCACATAGCCTCCCGTCTAGATCAATTTCCCATCTCAGAATATCTTCCTCAAAGAAACTATGCCATATAAGCCACCATTATCCCCTATCATGGATCAGACCATTGCCCCATCAACCTCCTCATTGACATCCCAACAAGCCCCAAGAACAAACCCTTCCATTTTGAATCCTTCTGGGTAACGAACCCTTCCTTCCATCCTAACTTTACCTCTTGGTGGAAGGCAATGATAGTCAACTCGGGTACCCCAATGTATAGAATCCAACAACAACTAAAGAACGTGAAACAACGAATCAAGATATGGAATAAATCAGAATTCAGCAACATATTTCAAGCCAAAAAACAATTTCAAGAAAGAACATCAGATGATCACTTCATGGCGCTCCCAAGAGCTAGAAGAGGAAGAAGTCTCTCTCGTGGCCCAAATAACAACCAGAGATAAGCACGAGGAAATACTCTGGAGACATAAATCAAGAGTCATATGGCTCCAGGAAGGTGAGAGAAACTCAAAGTTTTTCCACAACTCGATGATCCAGTGAATACATCATAACAGAATTATTTCTCTAAAATACCAACAAGGCAACAAATTAAGCAACCACTGGGACATCCAATCAGAGCTTCTTCAATACTAGAAAACTCTAATGCAAGAACCTCAGCTGAATCGAAAGGCTGCAATAAAAAAGATTACATAGCATATTCCAAAAATGATAAATGAAAATCATAACGAAACCCTGATGAGGTCGGTCACCATGGAAGAGGTGGAGCAAGTGATCTGGGAGATGCCAAAAGGGAAATCTCCTGGACCAGATGGATTCACAGTGGACTTCTACCAAGCCTGCTAGCCAGTAATAAAGAATGAAGTTTGGGAAGTAATGGAAGACTCCGAAAAATACAAAAAATTCCTCCCATCTTTCAACGCTACCTTCCTCACCCTCATTCCTAAAGAAGAAAAAGTAGAAAACCCCAACAAATTTCACCCTATAGCTCTCTGCAATGTTATCTATAAACTCATATCCAAAATAATTGCAAACAGACTAAAACCTCTCCTCCCCTCCCTAATCTCCCTATAACAGACAAGTTTTGTGGAAGGAAGACAAATGCTATACAATATAATCGTAACACATGACCTTATCCACTCCCTTCATTCCTCCAAGAAACTTGGAATGCTCATCAAATTAGACCTCTCAAAATCCGTTGATAGCTTGAAATGGAACTATATCCTCAACATCCTAGCCTCTTTTGGCTTCAATGAAAATTGGATACAATGGGTTAACTCTTTGATCTCCATGACCTTCTTTTTTATCTTGGTAAATGGTTCTGCCTCCTCGACCTTCTCCCCAACCGGGGGTATCCGTCAGGAGAACCCCTCTCTCCCTTTCTTTTTATCCTGATGGAAAAAGGCTTGGGAAGGGCTATCAAGGCAAAAGTGGTGCTAGGAAACTGGAAGGGGCTCTCTCTCCATGGAGAAGAATCCCTAGACTCACATCAACAATTTGTGGATGACATAATTTCAATCGCTTCTCCAACTCTGAAGGGAGCCCTCACAATTAAGCAAGTCCTCCACAACTTTTATGAAGCCTCAAGGATGTGTGTCAACGAAAAGAAGCCCAACATCTTCTTCTTCAACACCCCTCAGTCAATCCAGCGTCATCTAGTAGGTCTGCTAGGACTCCAACCAAGCAAGCTTCCATCCAAATACCTGGGAGTTCCCCTAACAGAGAACTCCTTAAAGAAAAAAGTTTGGGAGGACCTCCTAGACAAAATGGCAAAAAAACTCGGCAATTGGTCTTTCCGTTCTCTCAATATAGCTAGCAAACTCATCCTAATCAAATCATTCCTTCAAGCAATGCCCATATACCGTCTCTTAGCCATAGAAACCCAAAAATATAATCTCAGAGCGATAAGAAATTTTCAGAGAGACTTCTTATGGGGAAACTCGAAAAAAAAAATGGCCATTAGTGGTGTGGGAAACAATTTGTCTTCAAAAACTGAAAGGAGTTATGGGATTGAGGGACCCAAAAACTCTCAGCCAAACCCTGGGGGATAAGATATGGTGGTGTTGGCTAACTAACCCCCAATCTCAATGGGCCAGCCTCTGGAAAATTAAATATGCCCAAAATCAGCAAACCAGGCAGATCATCAGAATGAACAATGCCCCTCCAGGTTCGCGCCTTTGGAACCTAGCATGGCATAATCGACACTTAGTTCAAGAAAATTGATTTTGGGAAATCAATAATGGAAAGGATTCCCTTTTCTGGGAGGATGCTTGGCAACAACTCCCCAGACTAGCAGACCAACCATCTCATCTCAGACTGCAAGCTGGAATGACAACCCAGAATAAGACCAGGGTTGCTCAATACTGGATGGAAGAAACAAACCCTAGTCGACGCTGGAGGAAATGGCTGGACTGGAGAAACAAACAACAACATCATAGAGGGTTTCCTAGAGGAACTCAGCAAAAGAAGACTCCGCAGATTCGAAAAACAAGACCAACTTCGATGGGGCAACAACTCTTTTGGAACCTTCACAACGAAATAAGCATACAAGATAGCTTCTCAACACAACAAGCTTCCTCAAGCCCAAATATGGCTCAATATTTGGAAAGAAATCCTTTGGCTGAAAGTTTCGACCTTCCTTTGGCTGATAGCCCTAAACAAAGCTCTCACTTGGGATAATCTCTGCAAACGTGGAATCTCGGTCCCCTCCCGATGCCCTCTTTTCTAGGAGCACGAGGAAACAACATAACACCTCTTAAATACTTGCATTTACATGAAAAATCTCTGGACCCTCCATGCACTTCTCTTTCAACTCTCTGGTCGCAACAAGAACTCCATAAGGGACACCATAGAACAATGGCCAATATCAATAACTCAGATCCCTATTGTCAACAGAGCGTGGAACCTCTTACCTAGGAAGCCTGGAAAGAGCACAACCATAGGGTATTTAAGCTCCAAGCCCTGCTTCCAAAAGAACTCTGGAACAAGATTCTCACCTTAGTACAAGAAACGATTATGGCCCAACCCTGGGAGGACAAAGATTGGAAAGTTAGCCCGTTCAAGCTATTAGTAATCCAAGGCCTCAACCTCAGCGCCAACCTTGCTTCCCTAAAAAAGTAACCAACAATTGCCCCTCTAGCTTTGACATCTCAGTGGAACCCTCCCCTAGAAAGGTTTGTCAAGATGAACTTCGACGGGGCCTCAAAAGGAAATCCAGGATAGGTAGGGTATGTAGGAGTCTTCCAAACCAGCAAAGGCAACATCTTGAGAATGTATGGGGGTCAAATTGGGATAAATACCAACAACGACACATAACTCCAAGTGCTGGAAGAAGGGATCCACGTAGCTACAGCCCAGGGTTATGACAAGCTAATCATAGAAGGCGAATCCCAAATCATAATCAATATGTTCAAAATCTTGCAACACAACTCCTTGTCATCGAAAACCACAAAAAGTTAGCGTTTGGAGGCTAGTCTAGAAGCCATTCAAGAAATGTTGGCCTCCATGCCAATGATCATACCCAGACATGTGAAGTGCTTGCAGGTTGGTTAACTAATGAAAGCCTCGAGATTAAGGAGGATTTATGGGACAAGCCCTGGAATCCCTCATAGGATGAGGGTTTTACCCAGGCATGCACCACAATTGCAAGACATGACCTTTGCACCCATGATCACAAGCAAGGGAACTGGCCAAACGAGCGCCAAACCCCACAGGAAGCCAGAAGGAGTAGCAACAACAAAATTGCCCCCAAGGCAGAGAGGGACCGAGAGAAGGATAAACTGGGTGGAAGACCAACTATGGTAAGGCAAGACTTGACTTTATAAGGGGTCTGTTATCTCCCAAAAACGCACCGTCATTTTGGGTGATAGAATGGGTATTTTTTTTTTATTTCTGTGAGTCTTAGCCTTCAAAATTTGAAATCTCAACTTTCGGCAGTTTAGCTTGTCTGTTTTAGTCTAGTTAACTGCCGAAACAGGTTGTTTTCGGTAGCTAAGGCAGTCTGTCAGAATGACCTTAACTGTCGAAAATGTTTCCATGTGTAAAAATAAAAAAAATCCTTTTCCTCTTGCATACGCCAAATGTCCACCCACAGGTCAATTGGCGAACCAATAAATTCTAGCCAAGTCACAAAGCTTAGCATACCCAACGACGAGCCATTCCACGAGATAAGCCGCATAGCAGTTATAAGTCGGCAACACCAAGCCAAAGGCACGCATAGTTGTTTGAAAAAGCAACATGGTTTGATCTGTGGGTTTTCTTTTTACAGATTAAGACATCAGGTTGATTATGCAAAGGTTCAAGCTAAGCCATTGGTCAAATACTAAGCTACACAACATGCAGAATGACCTTGCAACAGGCCACGTGTTTCATAGTTTAGTTCTAAACAAGTTTTGCATTTATCAAGCAGGAACTTGCGTTGTGGTATTAATATTTCTTGCAGGACATTTGAAGAAAGTCACTCGCTCGCCGATCATCAAGCATACAACAGATACATGTTGATATCTTTTGTACAGATGTCAAAAGAGGAGGTATGCGTGGTGGATTTCATATTGGTCGCTCTGGCATTGGCATTCGTACCAGACAAGATTGGGGATTAGAGCTGGAAGAACTACTTAAAACCCAAAATCAACAGGGGCTCGTTATGAGAGTATGAACAGGTCTTCGTGATAAGTTTTAGGGAAAAAACAATTGGTCACTCACAGCTACTGTAATTTAACATCAATCGTGGCCATGCCTTCAGGACTTTCTCCTCTGATCAGTCTCGAGTTGGAAGCATATCCTGTTTCGTGGAGCTTGCACACTTTGCGTTATTTTTCAATGAGGGTCAATGCTGTTGTGCTAGGTCGCGAACCTTTGTACATGAGGGTACTCATGGGCCGTGTACAAGCTGGGGTTCGGAATATTCAGGGCGGTGTTCGTGCTGAGCTTGTCGTGGTGACACAAACCTGAATCGATCAAATCCTTACTTTGCAACTTGGCTTTGGCGTTGGAAGAGCTCTCGGCTAATCTGGCATTGTGGTTATTTTGCTACGAAACGGGATTTCGTTGGGGTCGTTTTGGACAGGCAAAGTCACCAGCTGTTAATGTAAACAATGCTGCTCCAACAGAAACTGAAATTAGAGTTGCAAATGGAAAACAGAGTAGTCACATTGTTTATTCCATGGATGCCCCACTTAGAAATTTGGATTGTCTTACCAGTGAAATAACCAAGCAGGTACAGCCCTTGATGGATAATTTGAATTTTGGTCAAGTGAAACCAGATCAGCCTGGAACTTCAGATGTTAAATAGACAGTATCTGTTCATGACTTTAGGCAAGCTGACGTGGGAAGAAGCCAAGGGCATTCTGCATCAAACGTTGGGGAAGCTAGGATCTATTGATTCAACACCCAAGTGGGCTAGTGGTTCCTTGAAAGCTGATGTGAAAGACGTTCCCAGTGATCGTCCTTCATCTCAAGCAACATTGGAGAACAATTGCAACATTGAAGAACAATTGCAAAATTCACCTGTCAATTTGAATAATGATCCTGCATTGCAAGATCAACAAGAAAATACCCTTAGCAGTTGTGTTCGTGGATGAAATTGATGCAATCGGTAGGCAAACAAGATTATTGCTAGAAAGGAGGGATTCATATCTACATGAGGTAGAGTACCTGGCAACTACAAAATCTTAAAAACATCAAGCACATCCCAGATTTTTAAGCAACATTCTTTTTGCATTTGAGAACACCGTTGATATCATTCCCTGGTAGTTACAGGTTTTGAATGCGATTGAGGACGAGATGGCAATCAGAGCTTATAGGTGGCAGAACAATTGGCTCATTAGTCAATCAAATCCAGTTTTAGAGGAATCCCGAAGACAGTAAACTGTAAAGTATCTATAAGTTATATCTCTGGTGAAGATGCATTGAATTGATGTTGGAGTGGAATCAGCAAGCAAAGTTAATCACGGGTTTGAAAAGAGTTTTTCCTCTTTGTGATCAAATTTCTTTATTCTCCCCGAGCTAAGGCGTTTTAGCAAGTCGAGAATACATTCATATTCAGCAGCTCACACAAACTTTTGTGATTTTATAATCACATCGTCTTTCAAACTTGAGAGGTAAAGCTTGAACATTTGGCTAAATAATTATCAGTCAAAGATCCATCCAAATTCCAAATCCCGATTCTTAATAGCTAATGATAAAATGTTCAAGCTGAAGTTTCGGTGGTTTAGGCGAGCCCAGGAGCGCTCATTAACCACTGAAAGAGGGCCTTTTCGGTGGATAAGGCATTCAAAACTCAATACTCTTAACCACCGAAAGTCTGTGATAACCAGAATGCTTGAAATTTTGCACAGATCAGAAATTTTCGAATCAGAATGAGATGAAACTTCTTCGAATAGTCAAATATTGAATTATCAAGTCAGATTTAAAGACTATTTATAAAAGATAAGGTAAGAAGAAGATTTTTAACCACATTTGGCATCTTTTCATAGGCAAAATTTCAGGGGTTTTTGGCTACACATCATCAGCTCGAATTTATCTTTGGAAGAACAAGTTGAAGAAGCCTTGGAAGGCTAATCTCCACGTCATCAACAATCAACACATCTTAAGGACTAGCTCATAGAGATTATCCTCCTTTTTGGGGTTTATCCCTATCTTTTTGTAAATATAGTTTGACTTTCTGTTTTTAGTAAATCAGATCCATTCTTTCAGGATCTGGAAACTGTTTGTAAAGGCTATAAAGCCTGGGAATTCAATTTGAGAAGGGGTTCGATTTTGGGTACTATGATGCTGTCTCTGTAACCAACAGACTTATTCTTATTATATAAAAAATTTCAAGCTTCCTTCAGTTGTGTGGTCAAATTTTCTTCCTCTGTTTTCTGATAGTTTATGAGTGAAAGTTCTTTGCTGATGCTCATTTAATTTGCAGTGACTGTCATCTCACTGGTTAATTGTTTTAGTTGATAATCATAAGCTATTTCTTTGGTTATTAAACCCATTGTGCTTGTTGGTATGAAGTATGATCTGGTGTAATAGCTGCTTTCTTCCCCCATTTAATCCAACTTTGTCTGACTGCATGGCTAGAAGGCCTTGTGAGATTTTGTATTTCTAGACAGTCTTGAAAACATAGTCCAATCCCTAGATATTCATCTTGATCCACAAATCATATCAAATATTAAGAAAATATTTCCAAAAAGAGTTAGTTACTAGGCATCTCCGACTTACAGCCCAGGAGAGTTTCCTGGAGTGATAACAGGGTCAAGAGGTGGATCCCCGAGTTTAGAGGGGGGATAGTAAATGACTTATCAAATTGGACCTCCCCTCTTGTGTACGATCAACACTACGCCTAAAGGGCTCTCTAGAGATCGGACGATGCCCGACTACCAGCTACCCACAAAGATGACATTCGACAAGACTGCGCCATGGGAAGCCCTTGACAACATTTATTATAGGGGAATACTCCCGAGATTCTAAGGGTAGGGATCCAAACGGACAATCTCGAGACCTCTCTCCAGCTCACCCAAAAGGACAAGCACCAGAACCAAGTGGAATGGGTCAATGATACCCGAATGCCAGCTAGCAAAGGAAGGCAAGCCTCTCGCGTCGGCATCCAACATCCACAATTAAGGTTGTTAATGAAGGCGCTCAATCTCGAGGACGAGGAAATCAAGGAACGTCGAATCTCTCATGAGGCGAAGGATTCAAGAGTAAGCCTGAGGCAGCGCTAGCAAGGTAGAGGGAAAAAATAAATAAATGAGAGTAATGGGGTGTCCTTCGGATGCCCAGACTCACTCTTGTCCCTATGATATCCAGCTAGATGATGAGCCCCTCTCCTCAGAGAAGGAACACGACACTTAGTGAAATTTTGGTGTTGGCCCCGCAACTCGAGAGGCTGGCCCAAGACTTTCAGTCCCTCTCCGCCAATAGTGAGAGATCGATTGGAAATCCTCTCTCAATCTGGTACCACCCTTCAATTCGGGCCCTCATCAGAGATACCATGGCCCCCATGCATGGATATCCTCCTGGTTATAGATGCAGCTTGGGACTCCCTGGAGCTTCCACTTCGAGGCGACAAGAGGAGGGATCACCAGAATCTCACGTCCAATAGGAGGCATTTAACGTCGCCATAAACTACATTTCAAATACCCCTCAACGATTCCAGAGAGATTTGGATGAAGCAAAAGACACAGTCAGTGGGGAACGAGAGACGACTACGGATACATAAACAACTGATACCACTATCCACTAGGTCCTAGATGTTGGACACACCAAGGGGAGGGACACTCGATATTGGAGGATAATTGAACTCTACTAGCACCTCAAGACACTTATGGAACAAATGATACAAACCAGAGAAGACACTCAAAGCATGGTCCAACTCTAGCTCGATGGCCTCCAGTTGATGGTTCGAGAGATCCTCACTCACCTCCCTCAAGCAACTCGTCATCAGCCTCCGAGGCACCAAGAAGCTCATCCAACTCACTGTCATACCTCAGGAAAGGGGCCCTCGGCCCCATGAAGTGGGTTCCCTAACAGTTTTTATTTTTTGAAAATGATAGTTTTTAGTAGCTATAGGCATGGTACTTTCAACATAACTCTTGTTTTTTAAGTTTTTTTGGACTCTCCATAAACAATATATTTGGCCGGATGGTATCTACCTTTGTTGTTGGTCTAGTTTTCCGAGTGGCAGGCCAACATCAAGGGTTTTTGAATTATATGATATTTTAGAAATATAATAGAAAATTGCCTATGAACTTTACAAAAAAAAATAAAATTGCATCCTTATCTTGTATGACACATTTAATCTACACACAAGTAAAAATAAATATCGATATAGATTGTAGTGCAAGCTTGAAGGAAATATAAATAATTTTAAATATGTTCTATTTGTTTCTCAATCTTGTTTCCTTGGATTTTGCAGGTCTGGCTTATGTAGTTTAACATGACCAAAGATGGGGTGTTCTTGTCCATATGTTCATTCACCGAAAAACTTGGTTTTCATAAATTGAACCCCAAATAGTTTCCAGTGCTATTCATAAAATATCAACTCGTTGGTGTCTAAGATTTATTGATGGATTCACATCCTTTTTTAGCATGCATGATGTGGATGTGACCACTAAGATGATATATTTCAAGTCATATTCACTAAGGAATTCTAGCCATCTACATTCCCAACTACTAAGTTGAGGCTAGGTGAATATATACTTCAAGTTGTCATCGTTTGTACATAATTCAAATCTCTTTTTGTGAAAATGCATCTTTGTTTTTCTGATGTAAGAGTTTCCTTTGTTGTTAAGTATCATGAATGAATACCAATCATGTTTGGTAGTTAAGTTAAGGTTG
>ML789504.1:703082-745339 GCA_009831015.1 Picea engelmannii | reverse complement strand
TGGCCTTGGCCTTTTGAGTATGTTGTTGATCATCTCCTCTCGTGGATGCAACACAAGCAGGGTGGAGTGAGCCTTGCACATCCTTCATCCTTGAAAAGGGTTAGAGTTGTTGGGCATTGTTTTCCATGATGGGGGAGTTGGGGCCTAGGATGACTTGGTGGGAGTAGGTGCCTTTTGTACGTAGGCCTTGACTTGTGCATTCCCTTTGTTCTTATGCACCACTTCAACTCACCCCCTTGTTGTATTATTGGTTTGGGTACCAATAGGGCCTTGGGTGGTCAAAAGAAGCAGGGTTTGCTATGTCTCATATTGGTTCATCAGGGGATAGTCCTGAATATGATGATCTGGACTCTAGTTGTGAATGTTGGCATTGGGCAGGTTAATATACCGCATTGCCTAGTGGTGAACTTTGTCACCAACTTTGATGTAGATACACTACTTCAAATCTTATGATAGGTTGGCTTCGATGCAATCCCTATGTTGGGGCTTAGGGATGGGAAACTTGTTTGGCTCATGGCAGATAAACTCACCTATCGGGGTCGATAGTTTCTTTAGAAATGGCCACATTTGCATTGGTAGGCTTGGGAACTCCACTTCGATTGGGATGGAAACTTGAGTGGCTTGTTTAGTTGAGAAGCTCTCAGGCCAGCCAGAGACCACCAAGGTGTTCTTATATAGACATGGCCCCCTTCTCACTTTTGTGATGCAGATGTTTTAGTAAATTGAAAAATGAAAGGGCCTTTGGTAAGGCTTTTGGTTTTTAGGGAATGCCAACGAAAAGGCTCCCAGGCTTCCCTAACTTAGATATGGATGAAAGGCTTAGGGTGAATTCACGCTACAAAATACTCTAGCAAGGTTTCCTCCCTATAAGCATTATATGTAATATCATACTAATCAATAGGAATTTCCACAGTATAGAGGGGTTAGTTTCATAATTACCTCATGATAAACTTTTGGTACAAACTTTTTGGTGCCTTTGGCGGAACAATTGTCACTCCCTTATGATGCCCAAAAGATAATGTAGGAAGCGTATGTGCTCACCACTATGCTTGTGATCTTTTGGGCTGGTTAGATAACTAGTTGGCACCATCAATACCATGCAAGTTCATGGATGACATAAATTTTAGGCCCACTTTACTACTCAAATTGATGACACTTAAGGATGATTAACTTTATACAATAGAGGTTTTGTGGACTTTAATCCATATATGTTGATAAAGGGGAGATTATTTGAAATTTTTTATGATGAGAATTATAGGGAAATGTAATGATGATAATGATATGGAAATTTGATCAATAATTTTCACTAGCATGTTGATCATTGTGAAAAAATAATTTCATGAAGTAAAAATAATACAAGGCCCTTTCGACCACCCAAGGCCCTATTGGTAGCCAAACCCATAATACAACAAGGGGGTGAGCTGAAGTGGTGCATGGACATTTCATCTCACCCCCCTGTTGTATTATGGTTTTGGGTACCAATAGGGCCTTGGATGGTCGAAAGAAGCAGGGTTTGCTGTGTCTCAAGTTGGTTCATCACGGGATAATGATCTTGGCTCTTGAGTCATCTCCCAAGAAGACCATCACCTTCATTATTCTTTTCATATTCACAAAGCCACTCAATGTGAGGAGTCATATGAAAAGATGCACCTGAGTTGATTGACCATGCATCCTGATTTGAATGTGTACTTGTAGATGTCAAGTACACATCCCCTCCTTCTAAGGAGGCCTTTCCTTCTATGGAAGGAGCATCATCAAATTCCTTGCTTTTGTTGATGTATTTGGATCTACAATATTTCTTATAATACCCAACTTTACCACATTTCCAACATTTCCTTATAGATTGCGCTAGAGATTTAGATCTACCTCTAGATTCAGATTTACCACGCGAAGACTTATTTTTTTAATTTTAATTTTTTTTCTTGTCTACATGGTGACATATTACAGATAAGGCATCCCTTGTTAGACAATCCATGTTTTTTGGCCTCATCTCTTCTAATAATAGGGATGCAACCACATTGTCAAGATTTAGTGTGGTTGTATTACTCCCAGTATCTACAACCCGATGTCTACAACTAGGCTATCCCATGATTCTAGCAAAGAACACGGTAGACTAATGCACTTATTGTATTCAAAATTTTTAATATCAACAGACAATAATTGACTTACCGCAATGCTGTAGTCATTGAGAAGGTTTGACACAGAGTCACCATCATTCATCCTTAGGAGGTACATCTTTTGAAGAAAAAGTTTGTTTACTAGGGACTTAGATTGATACAAATTCCTAACTTATCCAATAACACCTTGGTTGTAGTGTTTCCTGAGATATTCAATTATATTGAATCTGAAAGGCATAAGTAGATTGTACTCTTGGCCTTCTTATCCAACTTCGTCTAGCTTGTTGTTGCCATACCTGTAGGTACAATACTAGGACTTACAATGATCCACTGTTCATTGACTACAAGAAGGCCCTCCATCTTGAGCTTTCATAGCTCAAAGCTTTGACCATTAAATTTCTCAATCTCGATTTTGGAACTGCTTGCCATTTTCTTTCACACAAGAATCATTACTAGGTTTATCATAGATCCAAGATAAACTTGCTCTATCAAGAACAAGCTAAACCCTAGCAACAAAGGTGTCCCTTTGAAGGCAATAACCTCGCTCTGATACCAAATGAAAGTTTCAAACCTATGCAATTGAAGCAATGTGTATAGAATCTTAAGCAAAATGGAGGGAACAATAATGTCCCACACACAATACACAGTTTTACCCTGGAAACCCTTATTTGGGAAAACCAACCTAACTTAGAGCCGCACCTCTATTGTCTTCATTATATTAACTTGACCATTCACAAAACAATATTTAGGTATTTTGTAGCATCCAAAACCCTAATTCGTTAACTTGAATTAGATTACAACTCTAATACCTTAACTTAGATTAGATTACAATGGGCCGAAATACTATTGGTTGAAAAGACACAAAATAGGCTAGCAATCGACCAAAAATAGATCCAAAAAAGAATTTTCGGCATTGCCTCGAACTTCAACGTCTTGGGGCTATTGCCCCTTGCTATAAGCCGTTGTGCTCAATAGGGTGGGCTAATGTCCCCCCCATGGCTCCCTTGACTAGTTGTTGGATTCTTACTGGCATAGTCCACTTGCAAAGAATATAACACATCTTCAACACATATAATATGTTATTGTAGTGACATGTGACTATATTTGGCCACACCGAGACTTCATGTGTTTACTTTGTGTCAATCTCTTCTGGTTCATAATGGGTATTTTATCTTGAAGAATGTGAATTGACATGCCTAGATAACTGATCTCAACACTTGCAACATCCTTGTTTTGAAGTCTCATTATGGTATGCTTGCCATTGATTGGATTAGTTGGGCAACTAGTTGGGACTGTTGATGCCATGCAGGGCCATAGGTAACATAAATTTTAGACCCCCTTTACTAGAAATAATATGATTGAACAATTTTTGACATACTTTTTCAAAATGATAATATACCTTATATAATTCAATTACAAATAAAGGACTCTTAGCAAACAATGAACAAAAGATCTCGACCAAGCGCTCTTAGTTGACCATACTTATTTTTTGTTGGTTTTGATGAAGTTGTTGGGCTATAGTTGCAACTTGGGAAAAGATATGATACAGAAAATATTGTGGTTGCAATATATGGTGATGTGATGTAAAGGAACTAGGTGTGGTATGCAGAAAGTTGTAGACCTTGTGGGGCCTAGTGCATACAGTGGAAATACATAACATTGCAGAACCCTAAGGGAAAGTTGCAAAACCCTCAAAAATCGATGTTGTGGAGGCATGTAGGGATGCTAAGCAGAGGAGGTTTGGGTGGTTCTACTCTGTTGATTTGCAAGTCCTATGAGAGTCTTGATCCTTGATTTATAACACTATTTGATAGAGTTCCATTGAGTTATTAGATGATGAGTTGTGTCTAGACTCTATGCTTTTAGTTAGAGATTATTGAGCTCCACTTTGTATGAGAGTACCCATGACATATATGGTTAATTGAGTCTAAACTTGAGTTCTTTACAAAAGTTTACATAAAGTGTCTTTAAGTTATCATATATGTTCAATTGAGTTGTGATTCAATCCTTTCAGATATGTTGTTGGGCCTTAAGCTTCAGAGTTAATTGATATAATTAGTTGGGTTGGTGATTTGGATTTACGAGGGACTAGATAAAACACAAAAATACAACAAAAACATAGAGATACAATAATACTCAAATTCTATTAATGAATGAAAATATGGAGGAACTATAAAAATGTAGAGTGAAATTGATTCGAAATTGATAAGACTAGGTACCTGCAAAACAAATTGACGAATAATCAACATTATGAAAGCCACGCAAAACAATGCAAGTTAACATGGAGTAAGCCAAATAAGCATGTAACTGAAAAGTTGAAGAACATAATTAAAATGACAAGGAGAGAAGGCTAAGGAACAGGAAGTGAAGAGCCATGGCTGTTGGCCTTCCCTTACCCCTAGCTCTCCCTATTTCTTCACTTGCTCGTACTCAAAGGGGTTTTGGTCGAGGAGAGCATTGTAAAAACTTAGACTTGCAGAAGAAGAGTATATTGAGCACCATTCGATTAGTTTTCCCAATTGGGTTCCAGGGTAAAAATCTTATCTCAATGAGTTAGTTTATTAGTGTGTGTTGTGGTTAAACTCACCATTGTGTTGTATGGTAGCTTGCTGTTTATTTTAATGGCTACTTCGTATCTTATTTGAATGTATGTGGAGTTAATCACTGCATCTCTTTTATTATTGTATGAGAGCTATTTTGAAAAATAATATTAGTTTAATGGCTTACCCATCTCAACAACCAATTGATCTCCATAGGAAATCCATGGCCATCCTTCAGGAGCTGTTAGAAAACTTGCCAAACCTAATTTTCTCTTTCCTGGGAGTCCCTCTCTTTGGGGCAAATTTACATTATTTGGGCATTTTTGAATGTGCCTGGGCGTTTTGTAGACGTGCTAGACAAATTTTATATTGTATGGGTCGATTCTTCGTTGTCTTGGGCGTCTAATGGTTTGTGAGGCGATTTTCTCCCTTCTTTGGGTTGATCCCTCACCATTTGGTAGCTTGAGCCCCTACGGCCGCATGCATCTGTTTTGGGCGTTCTACAGTCTATGACCTTACTCAAGCAACTCCAGGCTGCCCACAAACTCTTTTTTCTATCTAATTGTGCCATGCTTCCACAACATCGGCTAGACGATCCCACAAATTGCTCTTGCTGTCAAAACGGATTGTGTGCTGAGTATGAACCCTAGCTTGAGAAGTGCAACCTCCCATGTGCTCTTTTTGTCTTCCAAACGTAGCGTGAAACCTAGCTACAAAAGAACTACCTTCCATATGTTTCTCTTTGCTTTCCAAGCTCAACGTGGGAACTCCATCTCAAGAAGAGACTAGGCTCACCTTTTCCTTGTTGCCACGAGTTCCTCTCACTGTCTAACACAAACCACGATTAGATGGGCACTCCATTCAAGGCTTATTTGTTGTCTAAATTGCACTTGACCCAAAACTGAGTGATTGGGCAACCCATAGCATGCAAGAGACGTATGTTGTGGCAATCACATGGAAACCCTAACCCTAATTTTTGAAGTGTATCAAATGCATAATGCAACGTCTGAATGTTATACACCCTAAACTAGTTTGAAGATGCCCTTAGGTGTCCTTAAACTATTTATTGTCAGGGTGTTTCAATATTCGTTATCTTGGTCAGTTACGATCTCTATTTTCCTCATTGGCTCATGATCCATATGTTGAGTTGAGTGTTCACTTGAGAGCTAGGGCATATTCTCTCTTGTCCACACGTCCCACACTACTTTGGATGTTGAACCCCATGCTAGCCATGTAATAACGCTTCTCATCTGGGAATCCGAGGGGTGTTCCACAATCAAGGATATTAGATCTCAATAGCCAGTGACGTCGTTGATTTTGGGGCACAATCAATCAGTTGATAGTCCGCAACATTCACCGTTATTTTAACATTGTTGGAGAGCCTTATGAGCAATGGCATTGAGCCAAAGTAATTGAAGAAAATAAAAACTCAATGTAAAGTTTCTATGTTAATTACAAGTGAGTGCAACCCTAGGCAATGAAGACCGGTGTCATATGGAACATATATGTAATTAAATGGCTCAATTGATACGGTAATTGTCATTGCCATTGCTAGCCGTTAGATATGTGCAGACTATATTGAGGGAGGAGGACTTTCTTATCAAGAACAAAAGGGAGATCTTTGTGCACCACTAAGGAATAGAGGCGTAGTGGCTTTTGTGTGACAGAGCTCTATATATAAGATTGAGATAGAGAAGAAGAAATTAAATTTCCACATCGGTATCCATGTTGGTGAAGCAAGTGGGCTATGAGCCCTTCGATTACGAATAAAAAATGCACTCACTAGAATGGTGGTAGCTTATCTCTGAGTAGAGATGTGACGGCTATGGACATTTGTATGAAGAAGATTACAATGAGGCCGAAAAAGGCCTTGTAACATAAAACATTAATGAGAAAACCCTAAATATCCAAAATCTTAACCCCAAAAGATGAAACACCAAAAAGTTTGTAGGCCCCGATGTGGTTAGTTGATATGTCAACTTCTTGGGGGCGTTACTTTTGCATACAATCTCCGTTTGGGCGCTCGGTAGCCCGTCGAAAAGGTCTAGCTGAGGAGTACACATTTCGAACGACCCAATATAGGCCTTTGGCTATCTACTGGGCGCTTTCAGGCCAAGAAAACATCGTTTAGGGCCTCAAAACGGCCCCAGAAGTTCAGGACCAGAAAAAACTGTAGAATAACTACCAAGATGAAAACTGTATTTTGAGCCAGTGGAATAGGTGGGTGGCCACCGATGTCCACTTGGATCAGTTGGGCCTCCTGCATTCAAGCTATTGGTCCCCTAACTGATCACACTACCTAAGAAAGTTGCAATTCCAAGGTTGTGGACTGCCCAAGACCTGTAATGCCAAGGTTTTGAAGGATAAAAGGAAATCGTGGAAGCCTCGCAGGCTCAAGGGAGCTGTAGAGATAGCAACGTTTTGGAACCACTGTTGGGACAACTTGCAAAACCTTGCATCAAAATGTTGTGGTATGCATGTTCTGATATTCTATCATGTCAAAGTGCAAATCGTGTGGAATTCAAATGTGGTGGGTTGAGTATTGTAGTTGTATGATAACACACACTTGTGAAACCCAAAGGTAGGATCACACATGAAGGCTACATCCTTCGGTTGCCAAGTGCTCGAGAAAGCCACATGCCCAAGGGCGTGGAGCTCTTGTGGAGGCTGCAATTCCAAGTTCATGAACCATCAGAGAGAGCCACTTCCTCAATTTGTATTAGTGTACTTAAGAAGGTGGAAACTCCAATGTTGCGGAGTACCTAAAAAGTTTGCAACCCTGATGTTGTGGAGCACCCAAAAAGTTTGCAACAAGAAGGTTGTGGAGTACATTGAGATGTTGCAATCCCGAAGGCTGTGAAGCATAGAAGAACCAAATGCAATTATTGAAGTTGGAAAGTGTCATGCAGAAAGAAATTGAACAACTGCAATAGTATTATCCTATAGTAATTTCTGTTTTGCATAATAACAATGTAGAAGAAAAAATTATGAATCGAGACTTTTGGCCTTCCAACTCTCTGTTGAGATTCATCATTCCTGGTTGAGCAATTGAATACTCGTATAAATATGTTCAAATTTATAATAGAGGGGAGAAAAATAGAAAGTCAGTGAGAGAGAGAAAAAGTTGTAAGAGAGATAGGATCTAGCAAGGGGAATCTAGCTGGTGTTTGTTGAGAAGCACCTTTTTACTTCAGCGATTCCTTGCTTTATAGTTTTACTTTAGTGGGTGTTTTTCAGACATTACTCACACTCAAATGCTCGATTTGTCAACTATTCAGCCTCTTTCAATGCTTCCAATCAATTTCTTCCTTCTTTTGTTTCCATTTAATATATATATTGATTAAATGCTTTAACTTCCTCTGTGCTAAAACCTTTTTCTCAAAATTTCAATCTCCTTTTAGTAAGAATGGGCTTATGGAATCAGACTTTATTCCCTCGACATTTGGAATAAGATATTGTTATCTTATTCAATTTTTCTCCAGTCACCCATTTACATCTCTAATGGGAGATCAAACATCGTCATGCTTTTTAGCTGATCTATTGACTATTGCTTGAATACTGTAACCCATCCCCGGTTTTGAATCCTCTTACTGCATGATTTTGATTTTGTTCCCTCGAAGTTAATTTTTAGATGTTATGGACATTGCAATATTCAATATTTTCTTCCTTGTATTATGAGGCATCTTTCTTCTTGATGGACAGATGCAGAATTTTGGTTTAGATGCAACATTCTGATTTGTGTTTCACTTTGGATTGGCAGAGGTTACTCCGTGCAGCTGGTTTATTTGCTGGCTCTATCTTCTTGATGCGAAACTTTGGTGAATTAATGGCAGTTTAACAAGCTTGATGGGTCATCATATGCACTCTTCATGCTTGATATATGATTGTCCCAGCATAATTTTTACAATTAAAAAAATATTTCAATAAGAAATAACTTCATTTTTTGTGTTATCAGTCTAGTATTATATTTAAGTCATGTTCAATTTTTCAATAGGTGCTTCTCTTTTTAATACGACTAAAACAGATGCCTAGCCTGAACATCTTAAAATTTGCTAGAGTTCTGTACAAATTCAAAATTAAGTGCAGAATCTAAATCAAGCATTGGTGTGCACAAAGTATGAAGTTTTGATCATTTTGATTATGTAGGCAGCTTTGCGTGGTTATATTGTGAAGTACATGTAGAAATAGGGCTGGATTGGTGCTGGTGTACTTCAACTTGGAACTTGAAGATTTGATGTTTGTATTGTAAACTTGCCTCGTGAATTTTTTTAACGGGTTACCTTAATATCTTTGTTTTTTGGCAAAACCATCTAACTGCAAGATTAATAGATTCAGTTACTATTGAGTAACGCAATATAGTGTACTTACAACAATTGAACATCTAAAGTGAAATTTTTTATGGTACGTGAATTATAATTTTTTTATTTTTGTTTATGATGCGAAAGGAACGTGAATCACAATTTTCTTCCCTTTATGATGCAAAATATTTAGAAGAGAATATGGCTAGCTAGGAATGGTTGACACTGGTTAGAAAAGAAAATGGTTATCTGGGAAAGATTTGTGGTTCATTGACAAAGATGTTAGATCATTGGAGGATTCTACTTGCAATATTTATGTTTGACTATGAGGCTTCGACTTGGAAGTGGTAATTAATTTACAGTTTTGTTGCTATTCTTTTTGAATCAGTTGCTTCTTATTACAATGAGGCTAATGTGTTTAGATTTAAATTTGGTTGCTCTTGGCTAGGCATTTGTGACTTGGTGGTCTTTATTCTGTGAGGCTAATGTGTCCAGATTTAGCATTATCAGGTTGGGGGTATCTATCCCGGGAAGCTATTTCCAGATTTAGCATTATGGTAGAACTTTTAACATCATTCATTCAATTCGGCTGCAAAGCTAAGCAATAGTGGGGTTATTTATTTTGCTAGAGTCTCAAAGGGCTTGCACCTAGCCCGTGCTGGTGCACTAGTATGCATCCATAAATACAAGCATAAGTACTAGCATGTACTTGGAAGCAGTTGAACCTTAGTGGGGGCTATATTAGCTACCTGCTTCAACTGATCGGACATCATTGGGAAGCACTTGAACCTTGGTGGGGTTATATTAGCTATATCTACTTTAACCAACTCAACAAACCACCATTGATGTCTTTGAATATTTTTATTATGCATTTAGTTGTTTTTAACTTGAGGGTGTCCTAATTTTGTTTGGACTTAGAATTGTTGCAATGTGCATTGTAATGGAAGAACCTTCATGTGGGTGAGGAATGAATAGATACCTAGATAATTGAGAAAATGAGCCATCAATGCCATCAAGAGAAACATCGTGGTTTGTCTAGTATGAAGTTTTAATAGTGTCGGGCACACAAAATAAAAGATAAGCGTGTAGTTGCATTAAACATCAATATGGATTCATATTCCAAGACGTCTCTTGGATTCCCTACAATGGATGGTTTCATATTTCCTCAACCGAGTAACCCTAAACGAATTACATTCCAACATTCCCCCCTTAATCCGAAGGGGTGTATGTGAGTCCAAGATGAGTGTTGATATCTAGAAGTGTGCAATTACTGATGGCTGAATGTGCTCTTTGAATTTGGTGGTTTTGGGATGACCACAAACCAAATGGCTAGCAGAAGCTGATGTCTTCTACTAAATGGTGGTGGTTTAAGGAAGACCACAATCCAATCTGGTGGTTTAAGGATGACCGCAAACTCTGGAACCCTGCTTTAGGTTCAGTGGTTCTTGAAACATTTCCCAAGTTAGCTAGAAGCTGAAGTTGATGATGCCTTCGAAGCCGAAGTTGATGTTGCCTTCTGCTAATTGGAAGTGCTCTCGAATATGGGTTTAAAGATGACTATAAATTGTGATGTAGAAGAAGCTGGAAGTCGTCTACCAAGTGGGGGTTTAAGGGAAACCACAAACCGTTGTCTAGTAGACGTTGAATGTTTTCTACTAAGTGGTGGTTTAAGGAAAACCACAAACCAATCACACTCGCTTGTCATTATTGCTCGACTGATAGGGCTTCAAAACTTGAGGTGTGACTGTCAATCGTTGATGTTGTTCTCCCCTGTCAGGGACAAGGTGAGAAGATGAAAATCTGTCAATACTCGAGACTGGATTCATCGGCATGATTGACATATCTTCTTCATTGTTGATGACCATCGCCAAGAAGGAATCTACCCATAGTGGTTCTTTACTCTTGTAGTTGTCTTGCGTTTAAAACATCTATTTGAAGGATGATTGTATTGTCCACAATGCTCACAAGGATGAAGATCAAAACATTAATCTTTCATGTGGCCGACTTGCTGACAATGTTGGCATATCGAAATCTGCTCTTGAACTCGAGCAGGTGAATGTGAACTTTGTTGAAGCAATCCAATACTCTGGAACTGGATCGGTTTGGTGTAATCCATATTATGAAAGGTGACATCCTTTTCATATCCGATATCGGTTCTGTGCTTCTTGTGCCTAATTTCTTCCCAAGGTTTGATGATTGGCTTGGAAAGAAGAAGCTGAACTTTATTTGCACTTGAATCTTGGGCTAGCTAATTGAGTTGCTGCTGCGCAGGTTGTTGGTCTGAATAGGCAACATCATCTTCATCATCTTTGAAAAGAGGGTTCTGAACAAGAACAGATCAAAATGTTGTCGCAAATTTTGTCGCTCAAGTGCATCGTGAATAAGACGATTTTGAGTTTTCAACAATGTTGCTTTGGCTTGCGAAACTTGCAAGCATGTTACAACATATTGCAAAGTGGTTTTGTCAATGGTGATTGTATTGTCAATAGAGGAGAGGATTAGAGTGTTCAGTAACAACAGTTCCTCAACTCGAGCCATTTAAAGACGGATCTAGACGTCAGAGGTTTCTTGCAACTCCACCTAGAGTTTACAAGGCAAACTCAACTATGCAGACAACAAATGAAGGGTATCAGATTTTATCGAGAATGCGCCCATTTACAGAGAAACACAAGTAAACTTACAAAGAGACTATTTGCAAGTATACCTAATTTTGGAGTGGCATTGTTCTTCAGGATGAATGTGTCATCTTTGGTTCTCCAAAGAACTACTTGGTCTTCTTTTCGAAGTATGAGCATCGAAAAAAACTGAATGTTTGTCCTTGAACAGGTTGAGCATGCATGTGCATTTATGTTGTGAACTATTCACCTTGGCTACTCCATTGTTTGTAAGAGAAATGTAGCACTCCTTACTCAAATACAAGGGTTTTCTCTATTCATATCATAGTCCTCTCCAAATGCAACCAAGTATGGGGAAGGTGAAAGCAAAAAAACTATCACCAACACCATAAGTTTCAGCTCATCTGCAAGTGAAGTTGAACGTCTACAAGTGTTTAAAGAGCTTGACTATTCATTTGCAAGGATGTACTCTCCTTTTGGGAGCAATAACAAGTGAGCACAAGGTACACCTCAGCGCGAACTCGAACCAAAACCAGATAATTTTTAAAAGTGCGTTACCTAGGGTTCGCCCTAGGTGCTCGTGAGTACACCAACTCTACCCATCTCCTCCATTGGCACTACAGAATCAACAATCCAACTGTCCATTTTCACGCAAAGAGAGAGCAAGCGTGAGTAAAAGGTGGGGTATCAATCAAGAATTTGACAATGTATATCAACGAGGAAGCAAAGCGTGTACATGGACAAGATCGAGAGTATGATCATTCAAGGTAGCCGTCGCTTGCTTATTGACCTAAAAAATTTGTGAAACTTCAACCTCGACTTAGCTTGTAGGTTGATTCAAAATCCCAACAAGTATTTTCAATTGTTGTCTGATGCGTTGGTGGAGATGATAATATAACAGTTGAGTATGATCTCTAGGAAAAAAATCTGTGTGCAACTTGCAATTTGGTTAATAGATTGTTCTGGGAAAAGTAGTGAAAGAAGCACCCAAATATATGATGGTTCCATTGCTCTCGTAATTGTTAAACATAGATATATTGGAGGGTTAAATGTAGAAATATGATGGTTCCCTTCTCCCTCATGAGGTGTTGTTTTCGAGGTGAGCCAAACCTATAGCACACAACCGGGTCTTCACGCAATCACCTGTGTGGACGTCCTAGATATCTGCTCGACTTTTGTTTATCTTCGCGAGTTTGTTGTGGCAAGAAGTGACATCCAGTACTACGTCGAGCCGAGTGTCCTTTCAATGAGCTTTGAGAGAGAAGAATGCAGAATTCTCTTCTAGGCATACAAAAAACTTGCTTGTGACCCAAAATATCTTCTAGTGGCGCCCTTCTATGTGGTTGAACCTCAAAACGAATCAATCTATTGGGAAAGTGCAGAGAATGTGAATCCAATGCTCATTTGACCACCATTGATGGCGAAGTGAAACAAAGCAATGTGCAAATCGGCTTGGTGTGAAGACAAAAACCATGAGGAATGCTATTAACGAGTGCTGCGTGAGAGTGAATGCTTGTGAGGCTTGTGGGTTCAACTTCTATTGTGGTTGCGTAGTGAAAGAGCAAGGGCTTCACATACTGAATAACCTAGAGTAGTCGACGGGGGACAGACGTAAGGACAATCACACGAATTATGGTTTCACGCCCATGGTGAAGCGTGCCAAGAGAGGTTGGAAAACTGTGGAAGAATTGGGAGGTTGACGGATTAGTAGAGAGTCAGAGAATCACCTAGAGAAGGTAGAGAGACATATATGTGTTTCTCACACTGAAATGAGTGTATTGCAGAATATGAAATCGATGGAGCCCTCCATGAAGCAGTCTTTGGAATAATGAGTGCTCGAGACAAATTCACAGGGATGGCAGTCAATAGAGGCGTTTTTTGGCCGAGGTATAAAATATCAATACGCGTTTCATGCGGGAGGAAGGGAAACACTCACTTATGGACAACTACCATAAATTAAATGAGGCCTCAAAACTAAGGCACTCTGATACCACTGTTGGACATATGAAATAGAAGATAAACGTGTAGTTGCATTAAACATCAATATGATACATGTATAAGTGCAATGATGTTGATGCTTGGATTCATATTCCAAGACGTCTCTTAGACTCCCTACAATGGATCGTTTTGTTGACAAAGTGTCCTCAGACACGTAAATTTATTGACAAGGGAAAAGTTATTACAATATGAAGTGAGGATTCATAATCAACTTAAGATTTTGGTCTCCCCAAGCTGATATGTACTCTGCCTCTGTTGAAGAATTGACAATTGTTATTTGTATTTTGCAATTCCAAGACACTGTTGCTGAACCCATATTCATTAAATAACATGAAGTGGATGTTCTATCATCAATGTCACCTGCAAAGTCAACATCTGAATATCCAACAAGTGTAAATTTTTTGTTTGTTTTGTAGAGAAGACCAAAATCTTTTGTATCTTAGTACCCTTTTTGCTGAATTCCAGTGACTTTCCCTTGGTTCCTGCATAAACCTTGAAAGTATACTGACTGAATATGACAAATCTGATAGAGTATTTATTTGTCAAATAAATGAGACTTCCAACCAATTGCCTGTACTTTGTATTGTTTATCAATTCCCCCCCTTCAATTTTTGAAAGTTTCAATTTCTGCTCCATGGGGGTAAGAGAAGGCTTACAATCTTCCATGCCAAATTTCTTTAACAATTAAGTGGCATACATAGTTTGATTAGGGAATATTTGGTTAGGATGTTGAGATACTTCAACTCCAAGATAATAATGAAGTGTCCCTAAATCAGTCATTTTGAACCCTGCTTTAAGTTCTTCCTAAACTTGTTTGATGTGAGCTTCATTATTTTTTGTTATGATTAAGTCATCAACATAGAGTACAAGTATCACCATGTGCTTATCTTGCATTCGAAAATACAATGTATTTTCTAATTCACTTTGCTGAAAACCCACCTTTCGTAGGTACTCATCCATTTTTGCATACCAAGCTCGAAGAGCTTGTTTCAAGCCATATAAAGCCTTCACAAGTTTGCAAACTTTATGTTCTTGTCCTTTAGCTTCAAACCCTTGTGGTTGAGTCATGAAAATATCTTCCTTTAGATCACCATCCAGGAAGGCACTTTTGACATCCATTTGATGTAATTTCCAACCATTATGTGCATCGAAATCAATAACCATTCTGATAGTATTCCATTTAACTTTGGGTGCAAAAGTTTCTTCATAATCAATTCTTTCCCGTTGAGCAAAACCTTTAACAACAAGTCTTGCTTTGTACTTGTCAATTTTACCATTGGGTTTGTACTTTACTCGATAAACCCATTTACCACTGATTGGCTTAACATCATGTGGACAACCAACTAAGTTCCAAGTCCCATTTGCAAACACTGAATCATATTCATTAATCATTGCTTCTTGCCATTCTTTATGTCTAGCTGCTTCAAAAAAAGAAGTAGGTTTAGTGGAAGCATGAACAAAATTTGCTTCTGCTCTAAAAGATCCCCTAGTTCTTGCTTTCTTCATTTCATTTGAATGAACATCTTTGAGAAGTTGTTTGGCCCACTTTGGCTTCTTATGTTGAGGGGATTGTGGACCTGAATCACCATTATTATTGAAAAGAGGATTTTCAAAAAATGAGGTTCTTCTTTCATCTGAAATATCTAAGGTTGGAGAAGATTCTTTTGAAGATTCAGTATCAAAGGAGTCTTTTGTAGTTTCATTATCAGATGAATCAGAAGAACTTTTTGATAAAGAGATGTCTTCAGGAGAAACAAAGTCTTTTTCAAACCAAAATGTTTGCTTTGATTTGTTCAACTTACCTTTACCTGTAGTGTTTTTCTTCTCTAAACGACTAAGGATATGATTAATCTCATCTAAACTATTACTTTCAGTTGCATAAAAAATTACATCTCTACTGACAATGAATTTTCCATCTGAAAGCAACCTATACCCTTTCTTTTCATCAGAGTATCCAATGAAGGTACACTTCATACTTCGGTTTTCTAATTTAGTCCTATTTTCCTTGGGAACTAAAGCATAACAAGTTGAGCCAAAAACCCTAAGATGATTTACCTTGGGTTTAAAACCATACCAAGCTTCATAAGGTGTTTGTCCATTTTAAGCTGATGTAGGTGATTGATTTCTAAGATAGACTGCAGTATGGACTGCTTCAACCCAATATTTTGTGCTCAACCCTTTAAACTGTGTCATAGATCTTGCCATACCCATGAGAGTTCTGTTCATCCTTTCAGTAACTCCATTATGTTGTGGAGTATAGGAATTTGTTAGTTGCCCTCTTGATTCCATTGTCTCGACAATAATCATTGAATTCAGTTGAAGTGAATTCACTTCCATTATCTGTTCTCAAAGATGCAACCTTTCCCCTTGTTGCATTTTCAACCATGTGTTGAAAATTTTTAAACTTTTCAAAAGCTTCAGACTTTGCCTTTAAAAAGTATACCCATGTCATTCTAGTGTAGTCATCAATGAACAATATAAAGTATAAACATCCATCGAAAGAAGATTCCATTGGACCACATATATCATTGTGAATCAACTTCAAATACTTTGTTGTTTGCCATGAGCTGGTTGAAAAGCTTCTCGCTTTTGCTCGCCAAAAATACAAGCTTCTTGGAATTTTATTTCTTGAAAGTTGGCAAACCCTTTACCAAATCTTGGGACTTAAGTTTCAAGAGACTATCAAAGTTTAAGTGACCAAATCGAAAATGCCATAATCCAAATGAAGACATTTCAGAATTCACTGCTGCTACAAAATAAAGTTTTTTTGAGATAACTTTTCCTTTCATTCTTAGCAATTTTCCATCTTCATATCCTGCCACAATTGTTTTCAAGTTATCATTCTATGACTTAGTATGAACCAAACCTCTTGCATGACAATTTGATGTCCAACTTGTCTAATTGTGACTAAGGATAGCAATTTTTTCTTAAAAGTTGGTACATACCAAACATTTGAAATCCATTTTTCACCACTTTTAGGGAGAAATACTTTCACTGAACCTTTTCTTTGAGGTATATGATTTGTATCATCAACTAAATAGATGGGATTTAGTTGAACATCTTGATAATCCCAAAAATAGTCTTTGCGATAAGTCATATGTTGAGTAGTTTCTGTGTCCAATATTCAATCATTTTCAAATGAATCTTGTCGTTGAACTGCTGAAAAAGCATATTCACATTGATCATGGTAATCTTGATCCTCTGCATATTGAACTGATTGTTGAGAATTTGAATTTGATGTCTGCTTAAACTTTAACAATTGATCATTGCTTGTAAGACAATTTGATGCATAATGACCCATCTTTAAATATCTTTTACATCTTATTTGACCGAAATTTCTGCCTCTTCTCGACTGTGCATTATTATTAGGAGGATTACTTTGAAAATTTTGTTGATTAAAATTGCTACGACCTCTACCTTGACCACGACCTTGATTAGAAGACCAATTCTGAAAATTTACAAAATTTGATTTTCCTCTTCCTTTAGAACTTTCAGCTTTAGTGAAAGGAAGATCTTCTCCTGATTGTTCTTGTTTTCCAAAAGATTTACTATGTTGAGCTAGTAATTCACTAAGTGAATCAAAGGTCACAATTGATAACTTATCAATTATTTGCAAAGTCTCAAGAAAATGTTATAAGATTGAGGGAGGCCATTTATCACAATGGAGACTAGAAAACTATCTTCAAGTTTAGGAAAACCGACTTTGATCTTGATGAATGTTCTTAATTCTTGAAATGTATTCTAATACATCACCATTATCTGCTAATCTTTGTTAAGCAATTTTGTTTCTAGATCAACTCTATGAGATGTAGCAAGAGTATCAAAAAGCTTCTTGAACATATTCCAAGCAGACCATGCATCTTTGGAATTCTCAATATGTACAAACTTGTCTTCAGTTACAGAAAAGCGAAGCAAAGCAAGTGCTTTTTCATCTTTCAAATGCTATTTAGCTAAAGAAGTAGCGTTGGTTGGCTTAGTTGGAGCAATATCACCATAAAAAATATCACACCATAATTCATTATAGATCAAAGTGTTCTGCATAAGTTAGACATGATGGTAGATTGGCTTATTGCAATATTGCAAGTGAATAATCCACAAAACACCAAAAAAGAGACACAAGGCACCAAAAAGAAGAGTACACAATCCACACAAAAATAGTGCTTTTAAGGGCTTGGCCTTGACTCTTTAAAAGTCTCGTTGGAAAAGGAGTTTGAGAGAGTATGTCACTGGACTCTTCTCAACTTTTGAGCTTTAAGCTTACAACTTCTCAACTTTTAAGCTTTAAGCTTACAAAAAACTTTCGAAATTTGACCCTTTATAGTCTTTTACAAAAAAACAAAAAAGTGCCCTCTCTTGAACTAAAGTCTTCATTAACCCAAAAACCTTTTACACCAAAATGTCCCCCTTTAAACTAAACATCATAATTAAATCTACTTATCACTCCACTGTATCTCAACCACTAAATATTGCTCACCCATCTTTCATAGTCAAAGACCGGCCTATAAAAATGGTACTTTATGCTTAGTTTTCACACAATTGAAGATACAAGATATACCAATGCCAAGAAAGCGACGAAAAATCTTTCAAATCCGTCGAAAACCCATCTGCAGAACATTCCCTGTTTAGCTTACTCGCGAGCTGATTTTGGAAATTCAAAGCGGTTTGAGCGTTATGGTTGGATTTTCAATGGAAACTTTCCCAAATTTTCTATATGGTCGGTTTTGCCAACATGTCACTCGATGCCCAGATTTAGAAAAGACAAGTGTGCGATCTAATGCTTGCAGTCAGCGGATCGTCCAAGACAGAGTTAGGCACAACCATATGCTAAAAACAAAAATTTCTGGTGTAATTTGAGCAAGAAAACCGTGGCAAGATCCATAGTTTGGTGGATGTCATCCTCATCTGCTCTAGAATCAGATCGTACCAGTTCCACGACTATCCAAAAAATACACAACAATCGTTCAAGGATGGGATTAACACAACGATATGCAAATCATATCAAGATCCACGATTGTTGGGTTATTGTTGAATTGGTTGTTTGCAAAACAATCATGGAATCCTGGATTTGAATTGTTGTGGATCAATCGCCTCCGCTAGATTCAAACAGAAAGCAGATTGCTATGGTTGCTACTCAGGAAAAGTGATGCAGATCTCGTACCCCCCAAAAATAGTTTGGCTAGAGCTAGATTTTTTAAAAAATAGAGAAAACCAAATTGCCAAATTTATACATAACAATAACAATTTACACAAATTTAAAGTATGCAGATTGAGATTTATCAAATATCTATTGCTCTTTTAACAAGAAATTGCCAGTTTTACACAGATTTGAAGCAATTTGTACAATAAAAAATGATCCCTCTTCATGGATTACAATTGATCTACTTGTTAAACAAAGTAGATCAGATCAAAAAATAATCTCCAACGAGAATAAATAAATAATAGATCTGAAAATGATGATTTATCTTATCAAAATTTTCAAAAAACAAGTGTTGTAATCAAAATAACATTTTCCCTATTGAATTAATAACAAAAATACCTTAGTACTGCTATCATTGAATTTGAAGAGATAATAGATGATGTTGTGGCGACTTCCTTGCTTTCTCAATCCATCACCAATCCTTCCATCACCATTTCACCATGACTCTGATACCATGTTGACAAAGTGTCCTCAGACACATAATTTTATTGATAAGGAAAAAATGATTACAATCTGAAGTAAGGACTCATAATGAATTTATTAACCTCACTTGAAGGAGTTTGTTTATATAGTTCAACTCTAAACTAAAAACTAGGAGAACAACCAATCACATAATCACATGAGTATGATAAGGGTCATTTACATAGAAGCTAAGTTTCTTTAGGAATTTTATTGACAAGGAAAAAGTGATTACACTCTGAAGTAAGGACTTATAATGAATTTATTAACCTCACTTGAAGGAGGAGCTTGTTTATATAGTTCAACTCTAAGCTAAAAACTAGGAGAACAATCAATCACATAAGTACGATAAGTGTCATTTACATAGAAGCTAAGTTTCTTTATCCTAACAAATTAGAATAAACTAATTTCTAAAAACATTTAATCTAGAAAATACTTATATATAACTTTTAAAATTACGAAGCTAACACGTTTCATATTTTTTCATATTTTCTCAACCGAGTAACCCTAAACCCTAAACGGATTACATTCCATCAAATTGAAAATAATAGATAAAATGAACATACACTTTTATTTCATTTATTAAAGGAGGAAGTCTTGTGCATTTAAGTAAATATTATTAAAAAATAAACAAAATGTTGGTTCCTTTTGTTCATGTGCATCTAAGTGATATTATTATGCAATAAATTTGGTTTAACACAATTAAAAAGACCATCACGTGCACTAAAAGAGGACAAAATCTTAAAATTTGGTTTAACACAATTAAAAAGACCATCACGTGCACTAAAAGAGGACAAAATCTTAGTGTTAATGAAAATTAGATTTTAATATTGATTGATTTGTTGTATATACCCTTGAGGGTGTGCATTTGTGTGCCCTAGTAATGTGGGTGATAAGGGAAGGAAGGTGTGCATCTGTTCTTTATTTTTCACTGTTTTGTAGGTTGGTTGAGTTATATTAAATATCATAAATATGATTGTTAGGAAATTGGCCTTGTTTATAAATGGTTTTTGTCTTGTAGGTTGGTTGAGTTATATTAAATATCATAAATATGTTCGTTAGGAAATTGACCTTGTTTATAAATGGTTTTTGGTGAGACAAGGTAGTGTCATTTTGTAGAAAGTAAGATGCATTTTTGAAAAAATGAATAAATAAAGTTTTAGAAAATAAAAAATTACTCAACAAATATAGTATGTCAAATAAGTATTGTGATTTTGTGATTTGTGTTGTATGATCTTTTAGATTTTTTTGTTTTTTTGTAAGTTAGAGTAATGTATTGATTCATTTCAAAAAAAGTACAGTTGTCCAAGATGCAAATAACCACGTGGTCGCAGTGCCCAGGAGGGAAACAACTGCGCCAGATATCTAAAAACTAGTACGACCACATGTCCAAAAAATAGTATGGTCCCGGTGTCCAGTTGGGAAACCACCATCGCCAGAGACAATCTACTGAAAATAAACTATACTACTGGGCTGCGCAGGGTTGGGGCACATAATTACAATGCAGAGAGAGCCAAGAAAAAACAATACAGACCCTAAAAACCTGGACCAAGACGCACTCCTGTGAAAACTTGCTTCGCCGGTGCTTTTCCTTTCCCACGTTCCACTATGGCTTGTTAGAGATCTTGCACGAAAATCATCAGGGCACCCACTCTTCTCCAGCGGTCAGCTTCCCTATTTTGTGCGTCGAGCGTTGCCAATTTGATAGCCTCCAAGTCTGTTTTCATCAAATTTGATATCCTCCAAGTCCTTTTTCATAGTGCTCAGAATATTCAAGAGTTTTGTTTGGTCCGCACACCTAGCACAGGAGGGGTTGGGGTGGGTTGTTGTTGGGAAAATCTCCCTACGGACTAGCAAATAGAGTTTAGACTTTGCATGCAGATATGACCGAAGATAAATTACTTTCTACCTTCATCCCTAGATTTAAATCCCCATTTCTTAGTAAATGCATGGAAAGATCAACCTACCTCATTCCTGACGTTTGATGTCGATCCTCCGTTGTGCTTGATTCCTTGTTCGCAATACTCCTTCCAAAGCTGACTTGCATTCAAGACGAGCAACAACTATGCATGCACACTACTTATATACTAACGGGTTAGAAATCCAAACATAAACTAATCAAACCATAAAAAGTTCATGAATTGGGACGGGAAAAACACTTTCTTTATTACTTTGAATGAGTCAACTTACAAAAGTTGAGACCGGCCACCGCTCCTTGAACCTGATCTTGGGCTCCTCTTCTTCTATCCTCCAACTGCTTTGCTTTGAATCTCCTTTGGCATAAGGAAAGGCTAAAGGGTTGGGACAACGAGAATACGTAAATAGGCAGAGTTTCTTTGCTATATTTTTCCCTCCTTCCAAATGGTACCCCTACCCTTTCTTTTCTAGGCTAGAAGGAGCTAGGTATTTGGACGAACCCTCGGCCATGCATGGCCGGGAGTTTCAGTTAACTCACCCATAGCTTTTTGTTCCGTCGGCAACTTTTTTTTTTCATGCTTTTGTTGGTCCACACGGGCTGTTTTGGGTCAGCCAACGTGTACACGTGTGCAGTAATGGATTAGGGCGCGTGGGCCTTTATAAAAGAGGATTTTGAAAGAGTTGTTCAGCAGTGCTTTGGCAAAGAAGGGATATGAGTTGGCCTGATGCCAGGTAAGCATGTGTGGTGCAATTTAGGGTTATAACAGATGCCCCTTAATGTGTGAGGTCAGAAGAGCATTTGATGGCCGAAATACATTACCAATCTTTACTGATGTGTCGAACGATTGAGCCCAAGGATCAGGAACCAGGAGGTGCCGTCTGCAAAAGAACAAATGTCTCACCGAGGCGGGCATACCCATGCTCGGAATAAAATAGAACCATGGCTATCAATCAAATACACTGTAGATCCATATCAAATAACTATAAAGAGTAGTCGCGAACTATACACAACGGAGCTACATCTCAAAATCAGAAAGATATACATATAGAGTATCCATCTTCCATAAGCTGATTCGGCCTGATGGCTGGAGATGAGATCTTCAGAGCTCGAGAAACAACCTCAAAATCTTCAAAACTCTGGTAGGAGTGTAATATGAGTGTATGATTGCACTACCCAGAGGTCTTCGACGACTCGTCGGTCATGGATTTGATAATCTTGATGATCAGACTGAAGGCTTTAGTGATTTCGAACAAGGACTTGATTGGATGTTCAGGATGGCCGGGTATGCAGACAAGAGACATATTGCAGAGGGGTCGACTCAGGCTTAGTGACAAACTTCCCTTGGACAATAGCACGACAAATGATGAGACTCAGGAAGCATGTATGTTAATCATAAGTCTACGAAGTAGGAGGCAACACAAACTCTCCATATGTTTGGAAGGATAACCAAACGATGGAGGACACAACTCTATATAGCGAGATAAGTTTCCTAAAGTCGTACTACATCCCACAGTCTGATGAACAAACGGACAGATGTGCTTTATCCAAGGGTGACTCATTATGCTACCAATAAAGAAAATACTTTTCCCTTCCTCTTTTTGGGGTATATTTGATTTTTTTGTTCTTTTCAATAATTGTGGAAAAAAGAATAAATGAATATTACGTTACAATGGAGGAATGAGTATTGCAAACATACAAGTTCAAGGCACAAGTACAAGACTGATGTTCTAGTAAAATGATACTCGGGAAAAATCCTCCGGCGGCCAAAGGTGTTAAGATGCAGAAGCAAACTGTCACAAGGTTGGTGTATAAGGTATGCAAATGCAGTTAATAAAACACACAATGGTAACGACCTTCGATGTAAGTTTAACGAGCCCAGAGAAGGTAAGCTCGGTGGTTTTTCATATTTAGAGAGTCTGAAAAAACATAAAAGGAGACTCCATTGGGGTACCTTTTTCGAAGATAGTCTAGTCGATTCGAAAAAAGGGTAAACTAGCGTCGATTAGACGTCGATTCAAAACCATTTTAACGAGTGTGACAAAGACAAGATCACTCGGCCATTTTTTCATTTTTAAGGAGTCTGAAAAAAGCTTAACTATGGACTCCGTCAGGAAGATTCTTCTGGACTAGTTTAACGAGTGTGAAAGAATAAGGTCACTCGACGATCTTTTCAATTTTAGGGAGTCTGAAAAGAGCTTAACTATGGACTCCGTGGGGGTTTCTTTTTCGTAAGTTTAGTCCCTCAGGCCCGAAAAATGGATAAAATTATACCTGAGAGTAATCTTTTAAAGAACGAAAGTTCCATAGAGTATACCTTTGTTTGTACAGTTGACCGTCCGAACAAAAAAATGGGTAAACTATCGCCGGACAGACGTGACTTCAAATTTCAGTTTAACAAGCGTGAAAGGCCACAAGATCGCTTGACAATCTTTTCATGTTTAGAGGGTCTGAAAAGGGCTTAAAAGGAGACTCGTTAGTTTTTTGGGAGTCCTAAGGGTGAGATCAAGAGCGAAGAAGAATCATGCAAATGAGGCTCAAACTCATATTCAAGAAAGACTATAAAGACTCCCGAGCCTATAGTGTTTTAGAGACGACATGGACACCATAATGCAACCAGGACCTACCTAGGGCATCCATGTTCTGGTAAGCTCTACTGCCAAGTTGTGACACTTCTAAAGCAGATATGATGGTTCCGTGTCACAACCTGATGGGATCGATCCTATGGCAGAGGAAAAAGACAACGAGACACAAAATTCGGGGTACTAACCTAACCTATATGCTCAAGTTGATTCTTGGAAAAATTTTCATGGATCGTCAAATTTTTTTCAAAACTCAAAAAAAGTGTCCTAATACCCGATCAAATCCCTCCCATATAACTCCTGAATCACTCTAAATGGTTTTTGGTATAAAGAAACTGATAAGGGAGGCCAAAAAATTGACAAAAAGAGGCCAAAAAGTCTATAAATAGAAGCTGGTAGCTCATTATCACCGTCGCTGATTTGGAAATTGACTCTGGAGCCAAAAGACCCCCTTTGCTAAAAACGGTGATTCCGGGAGCTACAGTGGACGAAACGAACTTCCGCTTGGACCAAGTAAGTACAAACTCCCATATCTAGTTATTCAATTCTTCAATTTTGCTTTTAAGTTTGTTTTTTGGGTGGGCGTCGACCTTTAAAAGGTTGGCCCTAGGTCCACGCGGGCTATCTCTGGACAGGCCGTGTGTACACTCGGGTAGAGTAAAGACTGTCCGCGTGTACACGCGATTGTCACCTCAACAACACGCGTGGACCCCCTTTTATTGTCAAAAAGAACTAAAGAGAAAGCACTAACCCTCCTGAACTTTGTTGTGTTGGTAGGATGTATGTCCACTGGAGGGAAAGGGAGCATGAAGCAATCAGTGAGTGGGTTGCGGGAGATCCGAATGTCGTGGCCGCATTGATGCAATGTGGTTTGCTGAAGTTCTTCCTGTGTCCATTTATGCGAGTGCAACCGAGGCTACTGAATGTCTTGATTGACTATTGGCACACTGATGCAGAGGCCTTTATGCTAGAGGGGCAATCACTGGTGCCCACCACCGAGGATATCTATTTTTTGACTGGCCTCTCAAGGAGAGGGGATCCAGTCTATTTCAGGACGTTTCCAGCGGGGCCGCTTAATATAGCGGACTTGATAGCCCTGCACTGTGAGGCTGAGACTAACCGTTTGAGCTCCCAGGTGCCCATCAGCAAGATCATTGACCTATCGCTGCAGGCGATATTATTGCTGATTGGGCGGATTACCGGTTCCGCAGCCTTGCATCAGGCGTCTCGCGCACAGATGAACTGTGCTATCCAGTGCTTGAATGCACAGATTTCTGACTGGAGTACCACACTACTTGAATGTATGAAGAGGCAATTGACAGATTGCCGACAACGGACACAAAGGAACTTTGGGTTTGGGACGATTTTGTGTTCATTCTTCTTTGAGAGAGTTCTGAGCTTTAGTCCTCCGGAAGTGGTACGAGAACATCAGGCCTCTTTTCCTGCTATATGTAGATGGGCAGTATTACTACCGCGACAGGGTGGTGGAAGGACCAATGAGTCCTTCGATGATGACTTCTTTGCGTGGCTGTCACGACAGATCCTTGTGATCGAGGATTACCCATATGCAGGGACAAATTTTTCTAGAGATCTTGAGATACCCGTGCCTCCTGGTGAGGAGCGAGGGGAGATGGGTAAGTCTCCACCTTTGTAGTTTTTTTTTTGTTTGTATATGTAATTTTTATGTTTTTTTTGTTATATATATTATTTTTTTAGATGCCAGAGTATTTGACGGGTATACGTTTGTTGCATGCAGATGTGGGACCCGTGCGACTTGTCGATTATGCACGGAACAGGCGTCGTCCTTGGCCAGAAGCCGTAGCTGCCGCTGCTGGGGGACCAACAGTAGCAGGGAACCTCCCAGCCGGGGAGGTTGAGAGGGTCCTTAGACGAGTTGAGCAGAACTTCACTGCACTCACTCGCACAGTCCCGATGGCAGAGATAGAGGACTTGCCGCCATCCATGCAGTGTCATGTAGTGGGGGCACCTCGGACGTGGGTCCGATTGTTTAGGCGTTTAGCCCATGCTGTGGACTATTATAACAGGGCCGATAGGCCTTGAACCTATTTATACTTTTTACGTGCAACGAGCACTACTTGTATATTTTTTTTGAGGGCATAAACCCTGTGACTCGTTATTAGTCCCATTTTTGAGGCGCTTGCGTCCATCTATGTACTCTGGTTATTTTATGATGTTATATATGGTTTTTTGATCTTTTGTGTCTTATGGATAACGTGTGCAAAAATGTATTTACATGCTTATGTCAATGCTCTTTCATATGTGTGCAAGATGCCAATCTAAAATTTGATTAGCTAGAGTATCTGTAATTTGGTTTAATCTCCTAGGAACATGAAAATATGTAATATAATCAAAGTTTCGTTCTAAGAGACGTACCCTAAGGAATCGTCGGTGTAAGGCTGGATCATGAACCCGATATACTCTGTTTAGCTGAGACACAACCAGTTGAGTGTCGAGATAGACCTGGAGATGAGAGATACCCAATGACAAGGCGTCACGAAGCAACTCAATAACTGCACTATACTCGGCGACATTATTTGTGGTGTCACCTAAGCATATATCTCTGGAAGATAACAACTGGCCCTGAGGTGTAAAGATTACCCAAGTTGCGGAGGCAAGCCTCCGAGTGTGTCGACTAGCACCGTCTGCATACCCAACGAACACCTCAGAATCACTTGATATCTGCCATATTGATGAAAGATAACATCAATGACATGTCCATAACACTTCAAAGAAACTAAAAAGTAATAGTACAAAGACTATACATATGTTACAAAAAGTTACCCACAGTGACCTGCCTATGAGTAATACTTCTTGAGGTAGAGCCCATTTCTAGGCTCCGCCAAAGCATTCCCTTCAAAATCAACCAAACGATAAGCACCCTTTTTTAATACCTCTTTTATGATGAAGGGTCCGAACCACATGGGTTTGAATTTTCCTGCCCCCAGGGGGTCTTTATCTTGGTCATAGACCAGGACAAGGTCGCCTTCAGAGAAAATTCGAGGACGAACGGACCTATCAAACTGACACTTGACCTTATGTTTGTGAGCCTCGTTGGCCAGGGCTGCATCACAACGCTACTCATTGCGCTGCTCAAGGTGTACTAACCATTCTTCAAGTGGAGAAGTGTCTGGAAATAATTGTACTGCCAATTTTAGAGATGGGATCTGACATTCGATGGGCAAGACTGCCTCCAGCCCATAAATGAGTTGAAAATGTGAGAAACCGATTGCAGTCTTAACATATGTTCGGTAAGCCCATAATGCCGAGTATAACATCAAATGCCAATTTGACTTGGTTGAGTTGATAGTTCGCTGTAGAATAGTCTTAAGAGTTTTGTTTACAGCTTCCACCTGCCCATTGGCTTGGGGGTAGTAGGGTGATGAATGCTCTTACCGTAACCCAAGTTTTGATGTTAATTTGGTCATCATTTGGTTCTGAAAGTGACTGCCATGGTCAGTAACAATCTCTCTCGGGATGCTGAACTTTGCTATGATTTGGTTGAATAAAAAGAGAGCTGCAGTCTCTCCATCATCTTTAAATGTTGGCATAACTTCGACCCACTTAGTGAAGTAGTCTACAGCTACGATGATATAGCGGTGCCCCCTTGCTGATGGGGGGTTGCAAGTAGTGTAATCAATCCTCCACTTGGTGAAGGGACCAACTATGATGACAAGAAACATAGGAGCAGGATGTGCCCTCATCTTCCGAGAGAAGACTTGGCATGGATGGCACTTCTTGATCGATTCTATACAATCTTTGATAAGTGTCGGCCAGAAGTAACCTGCTCGTAGAATGTTTTGGGTTGTTGCCAACCCAGAAAAATGACCGCCACAAGTTCTGGTATGGCAATTGTTGAGCACGATGACTGCCTCCTCATGTGTGAGACATCAACGTAAGATGCAGTCTACATCTCTCCGATACAACATATCATTGAGTATGAGATAATTCTTAGCCTGATGGCGTATACGTCGACGCTCATCACGAGAAGCAGAAGTGGGGTACTTCAAAGTCTGGAGATAGATAAGTATATCTCCATACCAGAGATTTGAAGATGTGATAAAAAACATATCTCCCCGGATAGGCGATTCTTCAGGTACAACGTCATCTGACTCAACCGGAAGTTCCGAAATAAGCTCTGCGAAGACCAATGACTTTTTGGATTTTGCTGAAATGAAGTCTAAGTCAAATTCCCGGAGGATGACTATCCATCTACTGATTTTTCTGCCTATAACCCGTCGTGTCAACATGTACTGGAATGGATTCACGACAGCAATGACGGTGGTATTGCGGAACATAACATAATGATGGAACCGTTGAACATCATGAATTGCTGCCAACGCAAGTTTTTCAATATGAGAATAATTGAATTCCGGTCCTACGAGGCCTTGGCTCAGGTAATAGATCACATATTCTGAGAACAAATCATCTTCCTGAACTAAAACCATGCCAATGGTTGACTCTGCGGCAGCCAGATATAATAAGAAATCTTTGTTATAGTTAGGTGGCCGTAGCAGAGGTGCAGTTGTGAGGGCGTGTTTTAATGCGTCGAAAAAGCGTTGAGCGGCTTCGTCGCAGAAAAAATGAATGTCTTTCTTCAGTAAACGCATAAAGCCCTTGGTGATTTCGGCATAGTTGGCGATGAAGCGTCGTAAAAAGTTCGCCTTGCCTTGTAGACTCTGGAGTTGAAGGATTGTGCGTGGGGGGGGGCAACTGGATTATTGCCTCCACCTTGAGAGGATCGACCATGATCCCTGTTGTTGATATGATGAAACCTAACAAACGTCCTAACGTTACGCAGAAGCTGCACTTGTTTGGATTCAAGCGAATCCTAAAGTAGCGACAACGTTCGAAGATTAGTCTAAGGTGTGTGGGATGATCCGTTCTCTTGCGAGATCGGGATGCTAAATCATCTAGGTAGGCCTCGACTATATGCTTGAGGTCATGAAAAGAAAAAGACATGGCCCGCTGGAATGTGGCTCCAACATTTTTAAGGCCAAAAGGCATCTTACGATATGCGAATGTACCCCACGGACAAATGAATGCCGTTTTGTGTTGGTCTTCGGGTTTGATTTGGATTTGATTATATCCTGAAAAACTGTCCATGAAAGAAAAGGTTTCGCAACCAACACATTCATCAATGATTTGGTCAATGAATGGTGTTGAAAAATTATCTTTGGGACATGCCTTGTTCAAATCACAGAAATCGGTACATACACGAATCATGCCTTGTTTTTTATTGACCGACACAGGATTTGACACCCATTGAGTCAAATGGATAGGATAGATAAAACCTGCCTTTAGCAATTCTCAACCTCAATCTTGATGGCTGCTTCTTTCTTGGGATTAACTGGACGAAGCTTCCGTCGAACATGCTTGGCATCAAGATACGTTGGGATTTTATGTTCAACTATTTTGGGATTGATACCTGGCATTTCCTCATAAGACCAGGCAAAAACGTCGCGGAATTATTTGAAAAGATCCGTATAGATTTGAATCTCTTCGGGGGAGCAATCCGCTTCGAGGAAGACCTTCTCCACGACGCCAGGGTTTCGGGAGATGTTGATTGGTATAGTTTCAGTGATAGTTGCCATATTGCCCTCAGTATAAATTTCATGTGTAGCTAAGAGATTAATAGGACAGGACTGATCTCCCGTCATGGTCATGGTGAATTCTCCTGCTTCGATTCGGCTTAACTTTGGGAGAAAATATGATCTGTAATGAATATCTTCCCAAGGTTTGTCCAGAATAGTCATTGCTTCGATTATTGCTTCATCAGAAGGCAAGACTAAGTCTAACGAATCGACGTTAGCGAGAGAACCCTGACCCCAAATAGGCTCTAGAAGTGGATCTAACTCTTGTGTAGGAGTTGGATCAGTGTTAGCTGAAGCTTGTTGGACTAAAGAGTATGCTACTTTAGCGGCAGACAAGGGCATGGACATGCCTGGGTGCTCTGTCTCATCCATTGTGGCTGATGGGGAAGGAAGAATCCATGGATCCTCGAAGTAAGTCGTGCAGAATGACGAAACTTGAAAAATCTCAACCTTATGGTGATTAGATATAAATTTGATATCACCGTGAGGAGGTGGGTAATCGAAGGCACCCATCAAGGATGGGCACAAACCAACTCCTACGTTAACGACACCTGGTTGAGGATTATCAATCATTAGGACTGTGGATGCCCCCAAAGCTGGGTTAGGTCCGGAGAAAGACAATTGATCAATGGTCACTATCCGACCCTCATGTTGGAACAACAAGACCCGGAAAACTGTAGCAACCACAACTTGCATAGCATAAGTCCAACTTCGTCCTAAAAAGAGGTTATAGTTGAGGGGAGCATCGACTACCTCTACTTCGACACACACGGTTTTTCCTCCTAACCGCACCGGGAAAGAAGGAACGATGCCATGTGGTCGGAACGAACGATCGTCGAAAGCAGTGAGGAGAGTAGGTGATGGAGACAAAACAGGCCGACCAATGGCCTTACAACATGCCAACAACATAACGCATGTCGAGGCATCCTCGTCGACCACCGTGCATAAGATATTCCATGTAAAAGTTTTCGTGGGGTAAGCCACTACTATCAGAAACGCTACGTGGTAAGGCAGACGGGGTTTTAAGTCGGTTGTATCTAACATGATGGTACCCGGATTACAAGTCTCAGTAGAGATCAATGCAGTTAACAAGGCTTTCCTCTGAGCAGGGCAGATTTGAAGGACCTCCAAAGCCGACATTGCACAAGGGGTTTGTGATAAATCTTCCACCACATAGTAGTTCTAGGCGGCCCTTGCATTTGGGTTATGAGAAGCTTTTTTAAATGCACCTTTTGGAATGTGTGTCATTGTTTCTCCCAACGTCTTCTCAATCTTTAGAGGAAGAGATGGGAGGTCAACTTCTTTACCCTTCTTAGAAGTGCTTGGTTTACTATAATCGTGTGCTCGAGTCGATATGAAAGCATCACCCATAACCATATAAACGTTCGCAGATGAGGGGTTGTTCGGAGGTGGGCAGGTTTCTTGGCTGCTCCCTTCCGTGCTTACAGAGGCTTGAGTTAGATTTTGCCCATGTTGAAATGGGTTCGTCAACACCACCTGCTGTTGCTGCGTGACAAATTTTTGGGCCTCTGCAAGTCGAGGACATAGATGGGTCAAGTGGTCTTCCGCGCACAAGTTGCAAGGATACCTCGCCTTCTGTTTTTCAGTGTTGTCCCCGCCAGCATTATCGTTGGGTTTTTTTATCCCCCTTACCCTTATTTCGTTGTTTTTTCTTCCCTTCAGGCTGCTGGGTGGCCTTTGGGTTAGTCGACTGCACAGTGTGTACTTCCGACGTTTTGGTAGGGGGAGCAGCTAAAGAAGTAGTTTGGCTGGCCGCTGTGTGTTGTATGGATAACTGCTGCAACTGCTTTGTCAATTGCTCAATGGGCTTAGTTTGTGCTGAACCGACAATACCATCGGCATGTGGTCCAACTCTCTGTCTAGTTTTATCTAGTATTGAACGTGGCGCATCTGGCAAGATGTTGTATAATAAACTGGACTGAGAATAGATGAGCTCAAACTATTGAGCCCTCATGATGGCTTCTTCTTCAGAGAAAACTCCGGATGTCACGACGTGTTTGGATGACTGCGGGACCAAAGACTTAAGGAACCACTCGAGCAGGAATGCTGGTGGGACTGGTACTTTGATTAAACTCTTCCGACATCTCCATTCTTGGATGTGATCAGAGATATGGTCTGCTGTTGTCTGTTCGAAATTAACGAGCAGCTCTGTGCCAACGTCGTATCTCACAGGTAACTGGAAATGGTTAAGGAAAGCCATCGCCAGTTCGCCAAAAGAAGAGTATCTTGAGTGATCGAGCTCAATGTACCATTTCGCGACACTCCCAATGAGAGTACATTGAAACAATCACAACTGTACAGAGTCATCTTTCAATGAGTTAGATGAGCACCAAAGATGAAAGGTAGTCACATGATCTTCTGGATCTTCATTAGGCTTGGCTTTGAACTTTGGAATGTCCGAAGGCAACTTCGTCGGCATAGGAGGCCAATGCGGATCGTGACAAATAGGGTCATTCAACAACCTTGTCAAATTTGGTAAGTGTAAAGTCGTCAGGAACGATAGTTTGGGTTGCTGTTGATAACCTGGGAAAAATAGACCTGGAGTTTGACTGGCACCAGGTTTCCAAGAAACGTTTGGCTGTTGGCCCGAGTTCTGGTAAAAACCATGGCCCTGGCCAGCGTAAGGGTTTTGCATATGTGGAGACATCATCGACTGATTTCCCAAATAGGACATAGATTGTTGGGCATGCATTGTATTCGAAAGACTTTGGGAAGGATTACCCCATGTCGGTCTTGTGTGGATAGGCATAGTAGTTTGTCTGGGGCTCCATTGATTGTGGAAAGAATTACCCCAGATCGACATTCCGGAGGAGGGAACGGATCCTTGCCCTGAATTCCAAGGTCCTGCTAGGTTTGCCCCCTGTGCAGGAATAGTACCTGCATAGGAGTGTATTGTCCAAAAATGGGGTTTCCCTCCGTCGGGAAAGCGGCGGATTAGAAGGTGTTGTTACCAAACATTCCGTTCCAAGAAAACAGTGTCGAACCTACCGACATACTATGCGAAGGTGGTCCTTGAATCCCCGCTCAAAATAAACTATTGTGTGTAGGTTGCCCGATGGATTGCAGATGCGAGCCACCGAGTGAAGGGGACGAAGGAGGGATATGACCTCCTCCATAAGGAAAATCGTTAAAAGGGACATGAGTGCCCCCCATGTGACCTTGTAGAGGAGCGCTAGAGCTTCCTGCCCCCAGACCCAAAGTCTGTAAAGTGGAGTAGGAAAGTACATGACTTGTACCTGAACTAGGCATCCCGTATGAAAACGGAGGGCCTGTCGCACTAGGTGTGAAAGGGGTTGTGGCCGTCGCCAAAGACGGGTTCGGACCACTGTGCGAAGTAGTTGCGGTCGAGACCATGGTGGCTCGGACCGACGATGGTGGGTTAGGAGATGAAAGCTCTCCTGTGGTGACAACCATGGTGGGAATTGAAGAATTCCCAGAAGGAGTAACAACATTTGTTTCCATTGCTGTGTGCGACACTGTTTGGCGCTTGTGAAATTGAATTGGTACAATAAAAGGTGCCAATAAATCAGTGGTTGGGGTTTCAACCGGGGCAAGAGTGGTTGCTTCAAGGTCCAAAATGGTCGATTCCTCCAGGGGTTGTTCGGGCACAATGGTTTGTAACCCGATCGCTTCAAAAGTCCCTTGTTGGTCTAGCTTCCGCCTTAATGGTGGCGAGGGTGGCTCCAGTGTAACCGGAAGCAGGCCAAGAAGCCTTCGTGACTGGCGGAGCTCGGGATCCTACACTGTGTGAGAATATCCAAGACACGCTAAGGTAGTCTAAACGCTCAAAAGTAACACCCACTACAAAAGAATCCCTAGAAGATAAGACAAACAAACACTAAATTAATTGGAAGAACAATTACAACAACCAACACTAGAGCAACTTACCGGTGCAAGTGCAATTCGAACATGGAAGCACCCTCCGGGTATACTCTGCAAAGCGTGGCCCGATGTCTGTCCTAGGTATCGCGGTATACCCCCACAATCACCTGTGTATGTCCCTAATAAAGATTGGCAACTAGGTTGCCGGCACGCGAATAGTCACCAGGCGGGTACAGTCGAAAGTCGGGTAGACCACAATGAGCAGGGTATTGAGCCCAAAACCTGTCAAGGGTATCGAGAGAAAATGGTCCGGAAGACAACTGAGGACCTCGAATGGATTCGAGACCCACGAAGTCCTGTGGCAAATGCAAACGACAGAATCCCAAAACAAACCCTCTATATGTGTTCTCCACTACGATTGGTCCGGCTTTGGAGGGGTTATCTCCACTACCTTTCCGCAGACGACCTCGTGTTTATCCCCTGTGTTAGAGGGGGGTCCCAGATAACTTTCACGAAAATGGACTTAGACACTCCCTATCTCAGACTCCAATGTTTGATGTTAAATGGCCTTGAAGAGTTTCCTCTCCAACCTAATCCAAGGCCCTAGTCCTGAACTAGTTTGTGAACCCTACAAACATAAAAGTCTAGTAGATTTTAAATTTAGCGTTACTTTTATGGCTTTGTCTTATGTCAAGGCGTATGAGGGTGAAACTGATGATGTGTAAAATACGAAAGCAAAAAATGAATAAAAAAGCTGGAAACAAAACTTTTACTGAATGCAAAATTTCAACAACTTTTCAGAAGAAATATTTTTTAACTTTTCTAAGATTTTGGACAACAAACTCAAAGGAATTTCACTCGACTACGAGCTACTTATGATCTAAGTAAACTGCAAAAACGTATGAAATAAAAGAATTTTCCCTGGCTTAATAATGCAGAAACACACTTTTCAACCAAACAAGAACATGAAAATATATTTTTTATTTATTTATTTAAATGCTAGTAAAACAAGAAAGGAAAAATACCGACAAGCATAAACCAAGAAAAACAATTCTGGCCTAATCGCAGATCGCAAAGAATCAGATTAAAAAATCACACAATAGCAATTGTAAAAACAACGACTCTCACACTTGTCTAAAAACCGTAATTTTTTTTATTTTTCTGACACCGTTTTAAATGAGAAAAAGTAAGCTAAATGTAAAATTAATCCTAAGCTACTGATTGTTCAAACAGAGATTCAAACACCTGAGAGGAATAATTCTTATCAAGGGAAATGATGACTACCTTACCCTTAACAAAAAGTATCCTGTACAAGGACGCGACTGTTACTCAAACAACGTGTGTGAACACGCGCTGAACAGAGATAGAGGGCGTGTACACGCGGGCTGACCTTGTACAGGCCGCGTGTATATCTAAACTCTAAGAAAAAATGAAAACATACAGACCAAACCAGGAAGAGACCACTAATATTGATAACCAGGATCCCTTGAAGGCTTGGATACTCTTTCTAACAGAAAAACAAATAATGCAAGGAAAAAATAATAAGGCAAAAACAATCTGAGATAGAACTGTTAGCAAACAAGACTAAGACAAAATTCCAGAAAACCCCCTGAGAATGTGTGATTCTGACAGGGAAGATGATGACTGCCTCCGAGGTTCTCTGAACTCTACACGCTACTGCTACCTCTACAACTAGCGTTCACATGCGGGCTGTAAGAGGATAGGGCGCGGGTACATGCGTGCATACCTTGTGCAGGCCGCGTGTACCTCTATGGGTCCCGAAAAACACAGTCAAGCAAAAGTCAGGGAAAGCTGGTATGAAAAACCAGACTCCCTGCTAGCTCAGACTTTATAGAAACGAAAAGAAAAGACAAGCAAGAAAAACTAGTCTTTAAACTACCCAAAAACTAAATAAAATTCTAGGAACCCTAGAGAGTCTCCTCAGTATGGTCGCCAATTCTGTTGTTGGGAAAATCCCCCTACAGACTAGCAAATAGAGTTTAGACTTTCCATGCAGATATGACCGAAGAGAAATTACTTTCTACCTTCATCCTTAGATTTAAATCCCCTTTTCTTAGTAAATGCATGGAAAGATCAACCTACCTTATTTCTGGCGTTTGATGTCGATCGTCCGTTGTGCTTGATTCCTTGTTCACAATACTCCTTCCAAAGTTGACCTGCATTCAAGACGAGCAACAACTATGCATGCATACTACTTATATAGTAACGGGTTAGAAATCCAAACATAAACTAATTAAACCATAAAAAGTTCATGAATTGGGACGGGAAAAGCACTTTCTTTATTACTTTGAATGAGTTAACTTACAAAAGTTGAGACCGGCCACCGCTCCTTGAACCTGATCCTGGGCTCTTCTTCTTCTGTCCTCCAACTGCTTTGCTTTGAATCTCCTTTGGCATAAGGAAAGACTAAAGGGTTGGGACAATGAGAATACGTAAATGGACAGAGTTTCTTTGCTATATTTTTCCCTCCTTCCAAATGGTACCCCTACCCCTTCTTTTATAGGCTAGAAGGAGCTAGGTATTTGGACGAACCATGGCCGAGAGTTTCAGTTAACTCACCCATAGCTTTTTGTTTCGTCGACAACTTTCCTTTTTTCATGCTTTTGTCGGTCCACGCGGGCTGTTTTGGGTCAGCCAGCGTGTACACATGTGCAGTAATGGATTAGGGCGCGTGGGCCTTTATAAAAGAGGATTTTGAAAGAGTTGTTCAACAGTTCTTTGGAAAAGAAGGGATATGAGTTGGCCTAATGCCAGGTAAGCATGTGTGGTACAATTTAGGGTTATAACATGGGTGGAGAGTGGAGAGGAGGAGGAGGATCTCGAGGGGGGAAGGTGGAATGAGGGGTGGTGAATGAGAATCAAGGAGGGCAGGGTGGGTAAAAGGGACGCAGAGGGGGGGAGGGAGGAGGAGGCGCATAACCGAGCGAGTTTCGATGCAGATCAAACCACTCGACCCTACGGCCGTAGGGGTTCGAGAGGGGGGAGAGGTCGCAAGGTGTCTGGTCGCAGGGTGGCTGGTTCGGGGTGGGCACGAGGATAGGTGCCAGAGGAGGAGCCTCTTCGGGGGAAGGAACTGCAACAAAGGGGAGGGACTGCTAAGGGAGCTTCAGGGGCCGGGGTTGTCGGGAGTGCATCCGGGGGAGGGACTGCTGGGATTGCTACAGGGAATGCTTCAAGAGAATTAACAAGTTCACCAGGAGCATCTGAGGCAGGCGGTTTCCTTCCCCGGGCCAAGTACCAGGCTGCCCCCCGCTTTGGCTTGCCCCGGGGTCATGACATCATGAGAAGCGACCTCCAAAACCTGAAAGGAACCCAAGGAAAGTCGCATCAGAGCTCGAATGCGAGACAAAGGGAGGGGAGATCTTTGGAGACTTGGTGCTTCGAATTGGAAGAAAGAAACTGAGGCTCCAGAGACCCCATCACGACCAGAAGAAGCGGAAGCCAGGGTGGGATATGAAGCCATGTGAAGGAGCTTCTGCACGACGCCATGAAGACACATGAGTTGCAGAGCTTCCAGGGCGAGTGAATGTCGGGTTGCAAATGTGATATGGAGGGTGGTAGCAGGTAACGTAAAGGCTCGAAATGACTGGGGAGGGGATGTGGCGAAGGTTGTACCTGAGGTAGCTTAAGGAGTGGCCAAGTGGCGACAAGTCTGTTTGGAACTGTCATGTCATGAGAGCACCCCATCCGGGGTAAAGGTATGTGGGCTTGGCCCAGTTAAGATTTGTTCCGCGACTAGACCACGTCCTTGCTTGGGTTTGAGCACAAGACCTGACCTTCGTTGCAAGAACGACTTTACCATCCAGCCGCCTCTGTCGACCTTGTATGATCTTTTAGATTAAGATAATATGATGTTTTAGATTAAGATAATGGATTAAATGAAAAAGGATAATGAAAAAAATGAATAAGAATAATGAATAAAATGAACAAAAACTTTGTGAATGAGGAAGTGATGTGCATATAAGTAATATTATTATACAACAAACTTGGTTGAACACAAACCCTGCTAAGCATTAAAGAAAAATTGACTACTCAAAATAACTCAAGTGTCGAGGAGTTGTTTTTGCATGAACCCATTTACAAACTTACAACTTTTAAACTAACAACATAAAAGTCAATATCTAATATTGATTGAATTAGAGGATTGTATTCACCCATCCACTAGAGGTGAGGGTGTTCATTGCATTTGTGTCTCAACAAGGGGTCATATGGGTGATTGTATTTGTGTATTGGATTACTTGTTATTTCATAGATTGGATGAGTAATATTGAGTATCATAAATATGTTGGCTTGGAAATGTATCTTCGTGAGAGATAGGAAGGGTTACTTTAGAGAAAGTATGATATCTTTCTTTTTTTCTAGTTTGTGAGGTATATAGATTATTTAAGGGCAACAAATTTTATTATCTCACTTATATAGATGATTTTTTTTTATGATAGTTTTCTTAAGAATAAGATGGTAGATTGGTGTATCTGTAGTTTTTTATGCATGTTTAGATTGTTGTCTTGTTGGGTATGGTTTTCTTGCCAAAAAAAATAATTATATGATTTTTGTTAAGATGTTATATATTTAAGCATAGAGGGGCTTTTGCGGTGCAACATATCATATATCATTTTCGGGATTAACTGCGTAGAGTAGGTCATTAATTGGGGTAGCAAGCTAAGTGGGCTTGATTGTGGGGAAAACTCCACAGTTAAGCGCGCTTGAGCTAGAGGTATCTTGGGATGGGTGACCACCTGGGAAGCTCTGGTTACCGGGTGCAAGCCCTGAAAGTGATGATTGATGCTATGCAATTCATTTCGCTGGTTTCAATCCCACTTCTTCACCCCTATGAGCATCACTCAATGCAACAAGTGCTATGTGGACTATTCAAATCATGAGAATTATTGGTCAATTGCGACTAATACTCATGGATATGGGTCATATATTAATGACTTACTCTACGCAGTTAATCCCGAAAATGATATCTTACATATTATTTAATCAATAAAATCTAGATTGTGATATTATTGGTTATGGCACCTTTGATAACAATAAATAAATTAATGAATTATTTGGTTTTGTTTAGGATGCTAAATATCATTTTATCTATAAAACAAAGATGACAAGATGGAATATTTTTATTATTGTTTTGAATAAATCAAGTTGGACATCATTTTTTTAAGCTTTATAATATTGAAAACTAAATGCAATATTTGTTGATAATTTTGAGTTTCATAATTTAATCAAAAGTAGCAAGTAGCAAGTCACACTTTGATTTTGTTAATTTGTGTGCTAGCTAGGATCCACTGTTTTGTGTTAATTCTAATTGTACAAATCCATATGTATATTTGTTGATGAATTCTTATTTATTATATTCAATCACAACAGGTTCGAGTTAATTAAAAAATTAATGTCACATTTTGGTAAAATTAAATTCAAAACAATGTTAATGTATCTTGAGCAGTAACTAGTTACTTTCCAACCTTTTTGTGTGAAATGAATATTATTATTTTTATGATTATTTCTGGGAAGTATGACTTGTATTGATGGAAAGACCCGATGCAAGCATAATATACGAACAACTCCAAGTCTCTAAAACACCAAAATAAATTCCTTCATCATTGATTGTGCTTGAAGATCACCACCTCTCATCTCTTCGAAAAATAGTTCATTTAGCTTTGAATTTGATAGGTAGTTAACAAAGAGAGATTAAAAATAGAGATAAAAACCTTCAAACAATCATTACATCTAAAAATCTAGAGAAATATAAATATGAAACTCTAATACAATGCCATGCTCTTACTCTTATAAATTGTAGATGGTCAATTGAATCAACCTCACTTATAACAACATTCCAAGAGATTTTGTTCTCTAGATTGTGATGTCAAGTGTCTACAAAAATTCCAACAATATTAGCACATTGATATAGCACTATATGTTTGTTATACATTGGCCTTTTCATCATTTGCCTATAATGAATATCTTAATATAACTCTTTGTAATGAGAAAATGTGATAAAGTTGTGATATAAGCGTTTCTATTAAAAATACATTTTGTTAGGTATTAAGCTTCACAAATGTAATTAATAAAAAGTAGCTAGATTGTTTGAACACTTGTGAACCAATCATGAGTAAGTGTTACATTATCTTCGTTCACTGGTTTGTATCATTGTACCTACCATGCTCGCCCCACTTGGACCTCAACTTCTTCATTAACTTCACCAAGAAAATAAAGTCAAAGAAGACCTTTGATTTCACAAAGCTTATTACTAGATATATTTGGATTGAGTTCACTTCAATGACTAGAGAGATAAAAGAAGAGCAATGTTATTGTATCAGAGGATGATTCCACCATTAATGAAATCCATTTCATATCTTTTGTATGCATAGTCAATTTCACAACATGGTATCATTTGTATGCATAGTCAATTTCACAACATGGTATCAGAGTGATATTGAACTATGTGAACATGTGCCTATATTGAACTGTGTGAACATGTGCCTCAGACTTTGTGACTTGTGAAGAAGTTACAAAGTCAAAGGTTATAGAATAAAAATGGTTATTTTTAATGTTTATAAAACAAAAGATGCAAGCCATCATAATAAAACTCTTGTTGAGCCTTAAGAGCTTTAATCACATCACCACATTGAAATTGAGCCTTCAAATAGAAGCAACAATCCACCTATGATAGAAGATGTGTTAGGCCTACACACAAAATGCATTTGACAGTTCTATTGTCGGAAAGAGGAAATCGAACCATCATTGAGTGGTGTGTTCCCAATACCAATGACTCAAGGTAGATTCGTGACACATAAATTTAGTGACTTTTGGGAGAAGCTCAAGAATAATGATAGATAATAGAGTCCAAGAAGGAAACAAAGCTGCAAATCTTTAGTGGAGATCGTGTTGCACCTTGTTCCCCTAGTGAGAATAATATTTTCGTAGACAAAATATTTGCCCACACAAAGAAAGAAGCCTAGTATCCAAAGACATGTAATGAGGAGAGAGGGTTGTCATTTATTTAGACAACTAAATTTCATATATAGCAGTTCTCTTCTTTCAATGATCAACCTAGAATCCACATGTATTTTTTGGGCTTGAAATTTTAGTGCTTTAATAAAATAAGTATAAGCAAAGTTTTATTTCCAAAATGTAGAATAAGTTTTATTTGTATAAAATTTAGAGTATGGAAATTCCTTTAGAAAAATTTAAAGGTCACAATTTTAACACATGGATGTAAAAATTTAAATGCAATTAATGAATACAAATTTATGGACCATAGTCAAGGGACAACTTAAGAGAACCTAAGAGATTGATAGAGTGGTTAGCAAAGATTCCAGTTCAATTATTGCACTAGCTGTCTCGGATTTTGAATTACATCTTATTACTCTAAGTAAGTTTTCTAAAGAGATGATTTTGTTAATTCAAGAAATGATGGGCTGCGCGGTGAGCAAGTGCGTGTGGAGCCCTTCCGACATTTTGGTTCCTGCAGCTAGGGTTTAACCCTGGCTGCCCCCTTTTTTTGACAGTGGCCGCCCTGTGTCTGCGAGGATTTTTCCATATTCAACAATGGAGGCTCTTGGCCTTTCTCTTCTAGGTTTCAGTTCCTCCCTTCCTTCTGGTGGGCTGACGGGGTTTCCATCCAAGGGATCTCCCCCTGCTATGGATATCTTCCAGGGAAGCTCGTTCTAGGCCGTTGTCAAGAGAAATTTAAACCCCTTGTCAAGCTTGGTGCATGAGGCTCCAACACCTACCATTTCTCCGAAGAAGGACACTATCTCTAAATTAGCCTGTCTCAGCTCCATGACACTCTTCTGTCATTTTAATGGCCTTTGGCCTCGGCTTGTCGATCTTCATGATTGGATTTCGAGATCGTGGGCACCAGATCTGAAAGGTGATGTCTTCATTCACCCTTGTGCTCGAGGTTTTTTCATTGTTGAGTTTGATCTTAAATAAGATAGAGATTTGATCTTCAGCTTTGGACCCTGGTTCTGGGGTAGCTCTGGTTTATGCCTGAAACCATGGACTCCTTCTTTTGATCCTTCAAAAGACTCATTTTCTTCAACCCCTGTTTGGGTTCGGCTCCCAAACTTGCCCCTGCATCTTTGGGGCCTTTCTTCTCTCCACTCCATCGGGAATGCTTTACACAGGTTCCATTACAGATGCCCTGAAACAGAAAAATACAACATTTGCACGTATGCCAGTTACTGTGTAGAAATGGATTTCAGCAAAGGGTTTCCGATCGAAATCAATTTGACGGGAGATAATTACTCATGGACACAAAAGATGGATTATGAAAAAATAGCTTTACGATGTCGAGCGTGTTTTTCCACGAGACATTTGGCAGCCCAATGTCCCAGGGGCCCTCCGAAAGCTCGAAAACAAAGAAAATCAACTTGGTGGGTTGGATCCCACATTGATCATTAACTAATATCCAAGGATGTTTCTTCATCTGATGACACTCCCGTGGAAGGGATCAAGGAGGCTCAAGATAGCTCCGCTCCCTCCATTGGGGACTCTCCAAATCCAATCCCTGCTTTGGATGGCTCAAAATATGAAATAAAGGAGCTCAATGGCACTTCAGAGATCTCCAAACATCGCGAAAGGAATCTAGAAACACCTCAGAAGCTCGCAAAAAAAGAGGATTTGGATTCTCCAGATTCGGCCAAAGTTAGGCAGGATCTCCCCAACTTCATCCCTTTAGCAAGTTGGGTAGATGAGGTTATCAAAGCTAAAACATTAGTGGTTCAAGCTAAGGTAGCTGAGAGTTCGGTTCAGGAAAAGTAGGAAGATCCACTTCAAGACAATTAAGAAATCATAGGCACCTCAATGGCAAATGGGTGGATAGAAGTTGGAAAGAAGAAGAAAACACATGCACCTTCTCAACCAATGGTCACACGAAACTAGGCTCACAAGTCAACTAAAAAGACGAGCACTTCCCCAAGAAGATAATTTAAGAAGATAAGATTAGATCTCGCCAGTAGAATGAGTGAAAAACTCTTTGTAGTAAGCCTCATATGAAAATTATGTAGCTGGTCTCCTATACCAACATCCTCTTTTGTACTTAGCGATCTCGGT
>ML789504.1:662804-696571 GCA_009831015.1 Picea engelmannii | reverse complement strand
TAAAGGAAATCTATACCTGATAGTGATCTTGTTGATGGCTATAGAATCTGTACACATTCTCCATCCTCCATCTTTCTTTGGACTCAACATAATTGGTATTGTGCATGGGATTAAGCTTTCTTTGACTAAACCCTTTTCCAACAGATCTTGGACCTGATTCTTGACCTCTTCATTCTCTTGAGGTGTTAACCTGTATGTTGCTTTGTTTGAGAGAATTTCTCCTGGGATAAGGTCAATGTGACGACTAATGCTCCTAATGGGTGGCAATGAGCAAGGTAACTCATCCACCACTATGTCAACACAATTTTCTAGCAGTTCCTGAATTTCTTCAGACAAATCATCCATGGTAGTGTTTGTAAGGATGACTCTAGGATTTCTCACCACAAAAAACTACATCTCTTGTTATTTCTTGACTTCATTCAAGAGTTCCTTCACACTCATGAGAAGTATGCTTGGGCTAGCTTCTTCTTTCACTTTCTTATCCTCTATTGGCAACAACATGTGTGTTTAGCCATTCTTCTTAAGTGTGTAAGTATTTTTCCTTCCATATTGTATGACATTTCTGTCAAACTTCCATGGTCTTCCCAACATAACATGAAAAACATCCATGGGTATTACATCACATAAAATCTCATCATTATATCCCCTATCTTAAATTCAAATTTGCACTGTCTATTTACCATTACCTGGTGCCCTTTCTGCAACCATGATACCTTATATGTATTTCGATGTGCATTTGTATCCAACTCTAGTTTTTCCACCATTTATGTGGGTACCAGATTATCAGTGCTGCCACTGTCTATGATCACTTTTCATACCCTGTCCTTGATATTGCAAGCAGTCCTGAACAGACTGTTTCTCTGAATTGGATTTTCCACCTCTTTCTCTGGTTTCAAGAGAACCTTCCTCATCATGAGGGATTTTCCATCTCCAACTGCTTCTACCTCAACATTCCTTTTCTGTGCTTCGGAAACATGAGCTTCTCCTCCTCCTTAATTCTTCCTCTTGGGACATTCCCAAGAAATATGCCTTATCTTTCCACATGCATAGCATCTTACTTCTCCTCCTGTGCCTCTTCCTCTTCCTCAAGGAAAATAATTCCTGCCACCATATTTCCTTCCTTTGGAACTTACTCCTCTTTCTATATGACTGTGGTACTTTTTAGTTTCAACTTTGGGCTTCTAGGACTTTTCATGGACAATCACATTACCTATTGATGGGATTTTTACTTTGCCTCGTTAGCTTTTCTTCCTGGCCAACTTCTCCTCTGCTTTCAGTGCAACCTGATAAGCATCTTCTACTGTCCTCATCGCCATTATGATGTTTTCATCCTGGATTTCATATCGCAGGCCATTAATATATCTGACAACCTTTTCTTCATCGCTTTCACGATGTCTTGCTCTAATGTTCATCCTAGAAAATTCCTTTGTGTATTCTTTCATTGTCAAACCCTTTTGTCTTAGGTTATGCAATCTCATGAACATATTTATCTGATATTCCTCGGGTATGAACTTAGGCTTCATCTTGGATACCATTCTATCCCAACTTTTATTTTTTTGCTTACCTTTGCTCCTTCTGTTAGCGTGCAGTTCATCCCACCACAGTGATTCATGTCCCTTTAAACTTGTGACAACATGATTTACCTTCCTTTCATCATAAAGCTCCTCATAATCATAGTACTTATCCATATCTCTTACCCAATCCAACAACTCTTCCACATCCAAGTTTCCTTCATACATTGGAACCTCCATCTTTGCTCTAGCTCCTATTTTCACAACTTCTCTCAACAAGCGTTCTTCTGCAGCTTCACCTCCTGCAACTGCTTCTACTTCTACTTATTCACTCTCAGCCTCACCGATGCCACCAGGATTTGGTGCTCTCCTCTGTGCTCTCTCCATGGAATCTATCCTTGCACAAAGTCTTCTCATATCCTCTTCCATTACTGGATTTGCCACAGGCCTGTCCCTGCATCTTCTTGGCGGCATGGTGCTAAACTTATTCTCTCATAGAGATGAATTTCGGGTTTTGATACCACTTGGTGAAAACCCCCACTCCTCTCGGGGTCATATTGACCTCCCGGTCTAAGTATCTTAAAGTTAGGGAGTTGGATCAACTCACAAGGTTCCACTAAACCCTCAAATTCATTTTTCGACAGGTTTTTCCTCTAAATTTGGGCCAAAAAAACCATTTTCGGAGAGTCTATGTTGGCTAAGGACTTGAACCACGTGACCCCGAGCTCAAAACTGGGGGCTTAACCCTTTTACTTCGCCCAGTTCGGGACTTCATAGATTTCACGCTCTGGGAGCCTCAACAAATAATTCCCGCAATCCTTCCGAACCAATGGACTCGCAGAGCACCGAATTCCCGACGGGATCGATGGCTCTAAGCCTTTGCTCAAATCAACGGTTGACTAGTCCTTCAATGGTACGAGATTCGGTAGGTCTTACCTGCGCCAACACCCAGTCTTCCCGGAGAGCCGAACTCCGAAGGCTGGATCCAACGGTCCTCCGTCACCCGTCTAATCGACGGTCTGCTGAACACTTCACAAGTTCGGAATTCAACTGTTTTGCGTGCATTCACCTCTTGATCCTCCAGAGTGGAGGATCACCGAACCACCTCGTGGATCAACGCTCTCAAGTGTGTACAAGTGGATGACCCAGATCCTGTTTTGGGATCTGGGAGTTCAGGAAGTCTCCCATCGCCAAGTCTTACAATCCTACGAACGTCAGGAAAGTAGAGTGAATCTCCACCCTCCACGTGTCCTCTCACAAATCGACGGTTCTGGATTTCTCCAGCCTTCAGGCCTGTGGGAGCCTTGGCACTCCTTACTCCTTGAACCATTCGAACTTCCGGTTCTCTGAACTCATTAATCAACTGACACCTGTCCTCTGGATCGATGGTCCCGATGGACTTCGAGACTTCGGTCTTCGAGAGTCCTTAATCCATGTGTCACTCCATCCAACGACCGAGATTGTTTTCAGGCCTCCGGGTCTTCGGAGGCTTAGGACTTCACAAACTACACCTTGAGTCCCTCTGAAGCGTTGTTGCTCCATAACGCACTGTCGAATGACATGGGTCCTCGCGAGATGGTCATGATCAAGTCGGACCTTTGGGGGCCTGGACTCCTCCATGCTTCAAATCCTTTCGATCACGCGAAGTTTGAAGGACTTCGACGCTTAACTTTGGTGTAACTTTCCTCCGATATAACGGTTGTCGTATCTTCGACCACTCTCAGAAAGATCCTGTTCGTTTGTCTCCCGCTTTCGACAAATATTATTCCCTTAGAAATTTTGAAAGCCGATTCTTCCCAAGCTTGAAGATGTAAAGGGTTTCGAACCTCGACGCCCGCCTGACGTTGCTCCAACACTTGAACCCTTGAATGCTTCCTCTTGCCTTAGAATATTTTCGACACTTCTATACTGCGTCGACCCTTCTACACTCCTTGCAGGGGTCTTTCAACAGAAATTGATCTACTCAAAGGAGTATATGCACGCACGCCTTGCGCAACCTCTGCAACACTCCTCTATCCCTCCCAGGCTTCAAAGTCTTACCAATGACTCTTGGTCTGCGTGCTCCTTGTGTGGGCACTGTGTACTCCTCGACTAGATTGTTTCAAAAGAGAAACAATTGAAACTTATCCAAATCTCACAAAGTCATTCATGAAAACATAAAATGCATACATGAACATGTAAAAACAGTAACAATAAACCCATTCAAGCAATTAGCTCAGAGATAGATAAAAACCAAACATTTGAAGCAAATGTCTTCTCTTATATTCAAGTAAAATGTATATACATAGTTCTTACAAAGCTTCTCTGCTTCTCCTTTCTATGGCTCATCAACAAAAAATTCTACTTCAACAACCACAACAACTTAACAACTTCTTCTACTCTTCAACAACAGTTTAATAGCCTTACAAATGAGCAAGAAAATACATTATATACATGAAGGGGCTTCTCGAGCCTTCCCTTCTTTCTACCTACTGCTCTCCTATCATAATAAATGAGCATTTACAAAACAGATTAGAGCTAAGATCGAAATATGTATAATACATATAGACATTAAAGAGATTACAATCCGAAAGGATCTTTGGGAATGGCATCAACCTCCAAACGTTTATTACATTCTTCTTCATGCCTTTCAAAATTAAAAAAGGTGCTCCCTCCTTTGGGAGTCTAATCAACTCCTTAGTGTGCGCTGGATGATGCATTGTCCTCCAACTTGTCTTCCTTTTAATGCTAATGGTGATGCTCCTGCATCATGCAAACACACCATATCAAGTTAATGCATAAAAAAGATCCATAATTAAAATCTTATTGGATGAGAGCACCATTTCCCTCATGTTCCAGGTGCAAATAGATATCTTTATCATAAAATGGTTCCTATGCTCTCTAGTGCCTTAAAGGCCTTGTATATCAACAACTCATAATGATCACCTTGGTAATATGGTGTTTTACTAGCAACACCAGAAGAAGAAAGTTGATTCCTTGTTGCTTGTACTATAATTGGGTTTAATCTTTCGTAGGTGGAATGGTTGGGAGGGGGTGCTTTGTTTTGGGTTTTCATAATAATAACCCAAGTTTTATCAACATCCTTATTTGAAGCATATTCAAAATTAGATTGAACATGCTCAGATACTCTTCTACGAGGGCTCTTTGACATGCAAAGCATGCATTTGGTAGCTCAAATATCTTAGATGTTGAACAATCGTTCTATTACCATACATAAGTTTAATAAATTGGGGGAATTGCTTTGTAAGATCCACCTTAATACACACTCATGGACTTACATGATATATGGAGACACTTGGATCACAAATAGGCACTTCCCAAAATCATTTTTCTCTTGGTTTACACAAGTTATGTCTCAACCTAACATGGTGTTGAACTTGATCCAAAGGGGAACAAAATTCGATCATGTTTGACGACATCAAATTCCTCTCTATAACACCATAGATTGAGAATAATTAGCCATAATATTAAAAGGCCAAAAAACATGGCCATGATATTGTTACCACACCATTTAAAACACTTAAAACACTAAAAAAACTATTAAAATTTACTGTTCTCCATAATAACCCTTACCATCAAACTCACCGACCTTTACTTATATTGTGCTATGATTAATGTTCTGTTTATTAAAGCTATCCATTTAAATAGATAAAATTATATATAATTTTGTATATAAAAAGACTAAATAACTACATCTTCATAAAATCTTAACATAATCGAGAAAAACAAATACAATATAATAAAGTACCATAAACATTACAAATTTACCATTAAAAGTTTTCTTGAATCTTGAAAAACACTAATACAACTTAAAAATCCATGCTTATATCTTAACCTTGAAAAATTCTTTCTCATGATCCTTTTCCCTTTTATTTACATATTTTTCATGTTTCTAAAATCCATAATTTCAATCCCTTGATAATCTCTTAATAATTTGTTTTTATTTATTTATTGTTTCACCAAAATATTGTTAAGATCAAATTTTATTTTATTTTATGTATGAATCTAATCTAATTGAAAAAAATCAATTGTAACCATATTATATAGTTAATAATTATAATTTTTTTTTTAATAATTTCAATTACTTAGTAATGTTTTAATAGATAGTTTGTTTTTATTCATATATTGTTTCACCAACATAATATTAAGTCAAAAATTAACTTTTATTTTATTTGGTATATTAATTTATTTAAATTAAAAAAATCAATTATAATAATATTATATTTTATATTTTAACATTAGTTGATAATTATATATTTTACTTTTTCCATTAAAACATTATAATTTTTATATTTTAACATCAGTTAACAATTATACTTGCATGATAAAGTATCACTTTTAATAAGCACATGACACATGATTTATAATTATTGCAAAAAAAAAAATGCATGAAGTAGCACTTTTAATAGGAACATGGCATATGATTTATAATCATCGATGAAAAACATTGCAGGGAATTCAATATAATAATATACTTTATAAAAGCTTTAGACTTTTGTATTGCTATGGAGAATTGAATTGAGACCAAGGAATCCAAAAGATTATATATTTTGTAAAAGCTTTGAACTTTTTCTATGGATAACTGAACTGAGACCTCAACATTTCTGTTGTTTAGAGAAAGCGTTGAAGAGACAACACAGAAAAGTAATAAAAATGTAAGTTAAATAAAAGTAATCATCTTTTAAAAGTGATGTGCAATGATTTAATATCTTTCTGAATGTAAGTGTTATTGAGGGAATCTTTACCATCGTTTCTTGTCTTACAAATTAGTTTAGTAATCATGGTACCAAGTACCCATGATATTTTGTGTTGAATATGCTTATATTTATAGATTAGTTTGATGTAATGATTAGTTTGATGGAGTTGGTTGAGAAAATGGCTATGTCAATTGATTTAGATGTCATTGACTGTTAGTTAAGAAGTTATAATTTTATTTTATTATTGAAGATAGTAAAAATGTCTTTGTATGGTTGGACATTTGAAATATTTTGGATTATAATATATTTGTTGTTATTTAAGAAGTTTGAAGATTTTTTTTATTTTATAGATATCAAAATAAACATAAAGACATGTATAATTGTTAGCATCAGAAAAACATGAAATTGTACATATGCTTAAAACAATTTATTATATAAATTTGCACAATTTATATGTGTAAACTGCAAACTTCAAAAACATTCATCAAATCCTCTTCAAACATCGAATTCAATTGAAAAAATTAAATTGTTGTTGTAGAAACTCCCCTTTGGAAAAAATAGAAGATGAACCATCTTTTTTGTGTTGAGAAATAAAAATTTATTATATTACATCAAAAAATATACAACTACATAGATTTTGTTGATAGCTTGTGAAATTTTTTTCCGATAGTGCATAGATGATTGGAATGAATCCTAAGGTCTAATACTTGTATTGTCTGTATATAAAACTAGGATCAAAACGCTACACGATGCTTATTTAAAATTACTCGATTGGTTACCCTCGATTGTGGGTAGCTCCTATGTAGATCACTTTGTTGTAGTATTGCTTGAATTAGAACATCCGATTTGCCAGATAGAGCCAATTCCATCGATTCAAGGGAATCCAACATTGTCTGGTAGCTCCTTCTAAGTTTGAATTTATCTTTCTAATGACTACTTGTAGTCTACTTTTTCTCATTGTCTTTAGTTGCTGTTAGTGTCCCAATCTTGTAGGTCAAGACATGCTCCTTGATCAATTTGTTCAAGACTTCTTATAGTAAGATGGGTAATAACCTTATAATTTTTTTACGTGCAAAAGCTTCTTCAATGTTGGGTCACTAGCCTAACAACATTTTCAAATAAAAAATGGAGTAGATTGCTCCTTATTTTCCATAATTGTTAATCTTGAAAAATCATGCACATTATTTTCCATAATTGTGAATCTTGACAAATCATGCACCTTATTTTCCATAACTGTGAATCTTGATAAATCATGAACCAAACTTTAGTTGCCCGAATAAGGCCAATACTTGTATTATCTACAGATAAAACTAAGATCAATTGAGAATTAATAAAACCAAAGTTCCAAAGACAAAAAATAAGGTTAGATAGAGATAAGTGCACACTGCTTATTTGGAATTTCTCGATTGGTTTCCTTGGGTTTTTGGTACCTACAATAATGATTGGTTTGTTATATATTCCTTGATCTAGAGTATTTATTTTTCTAGATAGAGATAACTCCATCTATTTTTCAAGGGCTTCCAATGTTGTGTGGTTGCTCCTTCTAATCTCAAAAATATATCCAATATTCTAGTTTGTTCCTTCTCTATAGTAGTTTCTTCCTCCAATTTGATAATGATATAAATCAAGGAATTGAGCTCCTCGACCAGTTTGTTCAAGACTTGTTCCAATAATTGTCTTTTTCGAGTTGCCTTTTTTCCACTTTCATCGTTAGAACAAAAATGTTCCTTGTTTTGGAGCTTTATGATCTCATAGAGAATCTCCAATTCCCTTTGTAACCACTCTTCCCATTTCTATGTGTGGGCGGGTATCTATTTTTCCAAAGTTTCCCAGGGCTTTCTCTTGGCCCCAATTGCTTCAAGATGCCCCACTTGCATGACTAAGATGGCTCACAAGGAGTGAAACATGCCTCTAGGGTGATTTGAACTTTGATGGGAAGTATGAAACACACTACTTTACTATCTAACAAAGCCCTCCATTGATTTTAGCTTGCCCTTTTTAGTGTTTGATTTTTTTTTCTCACTTTCCTTAATTTTTTCATTCTCCCTTGCCTATGCAATCTTTAGACAACCTTCCTTGGCTAGAGCTCGAGTTGCAGAAAATCCTCATTCCTTTTTGACTTAGGCAACAACATTTCCATGGCCTTGAATTGGTTAAGTTTGCCATTAAGCAAAGTAGACTCGACTCTCATTAGTTGCAAGTTTACGTTGAATTACTAAATTATTGGGTTAATAAGCGTGGTGGGATTCTCTCTTGAACTCTATTTTTGTAAGGCTAATCAATAATTGAAAGGGATTCAAGCATAATAATTTTGATTAAGGGTATGCCAAAACCTTCTAACATTTCAACTTTATGTAATTATTAATCTCTTCTTTTTGCTTGTCTTGCTTGTGGATCTCAAATGGAAAGCTTGCTTGTCAAGATTTTATTTTTCTGGAATCATTTTATTTTATTAAGTATTTGAGACTTAATAAAGTTTGGTTCGATGCCTTCCACTTGAGCTTATAGTTTTTTTTGATTGTTTGTATACGTTTCTAAGAACTTGATTTATAAGGTTACAAATCTTCCTTGTCTTTAATACCCCATTGCTCCTTCATACATTGTGGTTCCTTTTAATTGCCACAATCAAATTTTTATTTTATACAATCATCCTTTAGTGCTTACCAAGATTGATGAGGGGTTTCCTCTCGTATTATTGATTGTTTTTTATCGCATCACAACAAAATTGATAAAAAATGAAAATGTTATATTTATTGTATTTTCCCATATCATTTACATTGGTCGAGTATTTGTATTGAACACAAAAAAGTATTGAGAAAATTGTTAGAGGGTAGGAGGAGGGGGCATTAATAGGAAAATAGGGTGGGAGGGGGGGAATTAATAGGAAAATATATAATTGGTCAAGTATTTGTATTGAACACAAAAAAGTATTGAGAAAATTGTGAATACCTACCCGGCTAATTAGACTCCTATAACTTGGAAAATATAAAAATTACTTGCCAAAAGAGTTTTAACTAGTAACTTGAGCAATTTCATTGCTATTTAGTAACATGAAAATTTAGTCCCTAACTCCATGAAAGTATAAGAGATTATAGAGATGTAATTGATGTTTTCGATTTGACCACAAATCTATGTTGGATACCTTATGTCTTCTGCATCTTTTCTTCAAAGGTAAATTTTGAATGGCTTACTTATGTCACCTTGCTTTGTCTTTAAATTATTATTTTGTAACTTGCCTTTTCATATGTTTATAATGCTTTTCTTTTTATTGCGGAGAAAGCAATTTAAAAACCTTACTTTCTTCCTTTCATTGTTTGGACTCTTGGGATGATACAATTTCTTGGCATTCATAGTTATAACTTCCCTCTTTTGTGCAAGAGATCTATCACTATTAGGCTTATTTTACTTTAAAAAAAAGGCAATTTATTTATTTTAAACTTTCATATCCCATATTTTCTATAGGTTTGTTCCTCTACACGCACATGTCCAACTTTGCGAATCTCATGGTGTGTAAGTTCTCTAAGTTATTGTGGTGGTTTTTGGAAGTAGCTTAGTCTTAAGTGTACTTGCAGCTAGCTAGTGCTTGATCTTTCAACTAAAATAGTAAGATTGGAGGCTTAGTGTTTATTTTTTTTGTTTAGGTAGTTGAGATGTTTTATTTTTTGTTTAGGTAGTTGAGATATTTTTGTAGTTTCTCGAAATGATTTCTTTATAATTTTGTTGAAGAAGAGTATTAATATGGAATGAAATGCCAACACAAAAATACAAAAATATGTAACATTAGAAGGAAGGAATTCTTAGTGTTATATTTTCCTCAATATCTTTCGAGAGATCACGAAGGAATGCAACTCTTCTGCAGGTCACTTTTAGGTCTTATTGAATAGGTTAAACTACTTCAAAGCTCTAAAGTTATAGTTCTAGGTCTCCTTGTTCACATGTTAGTTTTGACTGAAATAAATCATTGGCTTAGCTTTTTGACGTGTTAACCTTGGATTGAGTGTTGAGATAGGAAGCTTTGTGCGCCCTTGTTTCATGGATGTATTTGATTGTATTATGATTGAAATGTATTAGATTGATGGTTATGTTTTATTGTTTTGTGCTTACATGCATCAACATGTAATGTAATGAAATATAAAATAATATAGTTTTGGAGCAACCTTAAGCCTAAATGGTATAAAGGCTATGTCGCAATATTTTAAGTTATCATGTGAGATGTCCGTAATTGTTGATGATATCAATATACTAGAAATAATTGTGAGATGTTTTTAGAGGATTTTTTTTTAGGAACTATTGAAGAATGGAAAAACGTCTACGTTGCAAAAAGGTTACTTTGATTCTTGACGTTAGTATATAAGAAAAAATTATATGACATTTTTTGTGGAGAATATCTTGGTTTATGTGAGTAGATGTCTTAATGATAAATAAGAAATGAGGCAATTTAGAATGAAGGGGTGGGAAAATTGAAATTTATTAGAGTTCAAATATGACAAAGTCTAAAGAGATAAATGAATTTATGAATCTATCAATAAGGAATTTAATTCACTTATTATTGGAATTCATGGAGTTAGAAATCTACCTTAGATGGATCCATTGCATGAAAATTCTATCGTTTTCAATATCTATAGTAATCTAAATGTAGGTCAAGGAAAGCGTTTGTGATGGAGTTTACACTAAATAGATGAAAGGGACGACACTTATTGATGACTATATAACATATACGTCTTGTGGAATTTTAATCTATATTTGTTAATAGAGGTGAGATTGCGGGGAAAAATTTCATGATGAAAATTATATGGAAATGTGATCACCTAGCACGAGTAAATATTTCAATACAAGATAAGTATAAACAATTACAAGAAAGAGGGAAAACAAAGTGTTGACAACTTGAAGGAATATCATAAATAATGGTCAATGAGATTAAAGGATGTCAAAGATAGAGAGTGAAGAGAATCTAATGAAGGAAAAATGCATAATAGGAGGTAACAAAAATGAACTTGCCTCTTTAGTGATGATAATTAAAAAGTTACTAATACACCACTAATTAAGACAACCATGTTGATTGTCATGATTTTTTTTTTCGCATGAAAGTCAAAATTAGAATTATGTTTTTGTCATTGCTTTAGTGAATATAACATATATTCATTCAAGAAGAAATTTAAAATCAATTTTTAAATTTAGAACAAATTAAGATTAAAATTAGAAGTAATTCATGTTACTCATAAAATCTTACATATCCCAAGTAGAAGAAATTTAAAATCAATTTTTAAATTTAGAACAAATTAAGATTAAAATTAGAAGTAATTCATGTTACTCATAAAATCTTACATATCCCAAGTAGGTGTTTTTTTCATGAACACTATGAACAATATATTAGAAGTAAAAAGTAAAATATAGCTATTATAAAGAAGAATGATAATAATATAGTTAACAATGAATATTGATCATTAGTGTTTTTATTAACAAAAGCTTCTTTAATTTTCTAGTGGTGAGCATCCATCACCTATTAAGAGGTGGGATGATGCTTATGTTGTGAAACCATTCAACCCGAATTAATAACCCTTGGGTGGATGAACTATCCCCCTTGTGGGTACCATACCATCCATTTCTTATGAGGATCGAACCCTATGGTGACTATAATTGTGCCCCACTTTCACTGACTCAACTTGCCTCTCATAGCTATTTATTATTAGTGTTTAGCTATCTTCTCTAAGATAGATCTACATTTTCTTTCTTGCATTACATAATTATGCACACATGCAATAATTTTGGGAATCTCACCTACCTACTAATCATATAATACATTATCATAATGGCATGTGATTATTGTGTCAATAAGAACATTTATAACCTAGGTGAGGGAGATGTATAATGTCTATATGTAACACACAGAATGCCTACCTTAAAAGTAAGAACATAGCTATTATAAAGAGGAATGACAATAACATTGTGAATAATGAATATTAATTGTTAGTGTTTTTTAACATATATTTCCTTAATTCCATAGTGGCGAGCATCCATCACCTATTGAGAGGTGGGACACTGCTTACATTTTACAACCACTTGCCTTGAATTAATGACCCCCTTGTAGGTAGCGTGTCATTCACTTTTTGTGAGGATAAAACCTTGTAGGGGATATAATGAGACCTCACTATCATTGATCCGAGATGCCTCTCATGGATATTGATTATTAGTGTTAGCTATCATCTCTAAGATGGGACTACATTTTCTTCTTGCATCAAATAATTATGCATGCATTCAATAATCACATAAATTTCATTTGCCTACTAATCATATAATATGTTATCATAATGGCATGTGATTATTGTGTTGATAAGTGCATTCTACAACTTAGGTGGGTGAGGCATGTAATGTTCATGTGTGACTCATTACACTTATTTTCCAAGGAAAAAATTGTCATATTTTTATTTCTAAGATGAAAAAGATAATACAACATTCTAAAATAGTGTTTGAAGCACTAGAACATTGTGGGGTGAAAGTTCTATGAAGATACTTGATTGGTTCCTACTATACTTCATTGAAGACTATCATTAATAGAGTACTTTACTCTTAATCCAAGGATCACAATACCAATAATCACATAAATTTAATTTGCCTACTAATCATATAATATGTTATCATAATGGCATCTGATTATTGTGTTGATAAGTGCATTCTACAACTTAGGTGGGTGAGACATGTAATGTTCGAGTGTGACTCATTACACTTATTTTCCAAGGAAAAAATTGTCATATTTTTATTTCTAAGATGAAAAAGATAATACAACATTCTAAAATAGTGCTTGAAGCACTAGAACATTGTGGGGTGAAATTTCTATGAAGATACTTGATTGGTTCCTACTATACTTCATTGAAGAATATCATTAGTCGAGTACTTTACTCTTAATCCAAAGATCACAATGACAATATAAGAAACTTCATGCTCTAAAAAAGAAGAAAAACCAAAATTGTAGAGGCTACATCATTGAAAGATGCGAGGGAGATGAACAATCTATTCTCCCTCCTTGAACTCTATTAAATTTAGGATTCCAACTTGTAATCTATCCAAAACCATCCTTTGATTGTTTATCTACCAAAGTATTTAGTTTCCTACATACATGCTTGAAAGGTACCAATTAACTGTCCACCCCAATGTCGCACTTGATCCATATGGGATTATAGGTCAATGTTGTAAAAGTGGATGCTATCCAAAACCCAATCTATTATTAGTTTATAATCACCATGAACCTGTAGCTTTTCCACTCCCAATTCCATTTCTATCATAAAATATGCAACCAAGGCTCTTAATTCTATGCAATTATTTGTTCCATGAACCAATCCAATTAAAAACTCAAAATGATTAGAGGCCTTTAAGAAAGATACTCTGCATGCTCCACATAAACCAGGGTTTCCTTTGAAAGCTTTGTCAAAGAAACCCCAATGGGATGAATCATCAATAATCATAAATTGCACTTGTCTAATGATCTTTTGCTTTGCAACGGTCTTGATGCTTTCGAAGATATACATTACCTTTTGCAAGACTTCCAAAGGGGAAATATTTGCACCGTGGAAAAGTATCCCATTCCCGGACCGCCATATTTCCAAGCTTATCAATATAGACAAAGATTTGAAATCCTTTAGCACTATATCTTCGAACCAACTTTTAAAAGTTCAAACAATGTAATACTTCAACTTTAATATTAAATTATAATATAAAAATAATAACAAGTCAATCAAATATAAATAATAATACAAATTAAATATGTATAAAGAGATTGTTTTAAAACAACTTAGATCCTTCTTAACCATAAATCTATCAAGTATCTAGAAGGATACACTTTCGAGGTGAAAACCTTTCCTCAAATATTTACACCTCGTGAGATTTGGTCCCCTCTTAACACTTGATATATCTAAATTAGTATTTGTGTGATCACATGGGGACTTTATGTCTTTAATCCTTGCCAATATCTTTTCACATCTAGAAATGTCTTGAAGTTTGTGGATCTTCATACATCTCTAATCACTAACCTGGATATTTAATCTCGACACTTGGTACATTATTGATTTAAAATGTCATCCTGATATGTTTGAAATGTATTAGACTGATTAGGTAAATAATTGTCACCATTGATGTCATGTAGGGATCTATATTGCATAAATTTTCCACTAATGACACTTAAGGATAACTATATAATATAAATATAGGTTTTGTGGACTTCTAATCCATATTTGTAGATAAAGAGTGACAATTGTGTGAAAAAAATATCATGATGAGAAACCTATGGAAAGGTGATGACCTAACATGAGTAACCATATTAACAAGTGTCGGGTATGATAAGTTATGAGAGAGTGTCAACAAAGCATTGACAACTTCAAGGAATATAAGAAGTAAAAGCTTGAGGTATGAGGTATTAATAGATGTAAAAGAAGAGAGAATCGAGGTAATCCAAGGATAGAAGAAACCCATAACAATTGGTAAAAAATGAACTTCTCTATATAAATGTGATGATAATTATGCAGTTGTCCATGCATCATTAATTATTGTGAAAAACTCATTCCATGAATATCAAGATTAGAAGATGTATGTTTCTTTCATTGCTTTAGTGAATACAACACAAAGTAAAAGTTCATCATTAATTATTGTGAAAAACTCATTCCATGAATATCAAGATTAGAAGATGTATGTTTCTTTCATTGCTTTAGTGAATACAACACAAAGTAAAAGTTCACTCAAGATGATTAGAATAAATTCTAATCAAGATAGAAGCAATTTACTTTGCTCATAAAACGTTACATGTCCCAATTTTTGGTCTATAAACAATATAATGGAAATTTAAAGTAATAAGGTAGCTGTTATCAAGCTGAACACCAATAATACTTTTAGTAGCAAATATTGATTGTTAGTGTTAGCTATCATCTTTAAGATTGATTAACATTTTCTCCCTTGCATGACATATTTATGCATGCATTCAATGCATTCAACCATTATATGTAGTTCATCCACCTACTAATTATATAATATATTATCGTAATGGAATTTGATCATTATTGGAAAGGCATGTGATTAAGTTCGACCATATTGGGACTTTATGTCTTTAGTATCACTCAATATCTCTCCCTATCCAAAAAGTATACTTTCTTTGGATTTATGTGAATCTAATATCAACACTTGCCACATTCTTGATTTGAATTTTCATTATGGTACGCTTGTCATCTATTTTTGACATTAAAACTTTCTTTGACATTAAAACTTTCTTTTATGGTATGATTGTCATCTATTTTTGACATTAAAACTTTTTTTTTATATAATGTATATTATTTTATTTAAAAAAGTTGGCTATGCACATAGTTGTCATAGTTTCTAGCAAAAGCAGTAAGATCAACACTCAAAAAGTGGGTTGGCTTAAGCCAAAAGACTTGTATATAACATATGAGCATCAAAAGCCCTAAAGAAACAACCACCAAACCATAATACTCACATCAATATTACTTGAGGTTAAACCCCATCTAATAACTGCAAGATGGATCCTATCCATCACCAGTCTTTGGGGTTGGACTCCTTAGAAATAGCAAGGGACAAAGTAGGAAATTTCTTGCCTCATGTAATATGGATTGGTGAATTATGGATGCTCTCTTGTTACTCCCTAACCACTTTGTTGGCACTATGACAACATTGATGTAGGCTTGGTAGTGCTTGAAAACTCTCGACTCATTGCACATGAGGCATCCCCTCGTTAATCCAATAATTGTTGTAGGTGGTCCATCTCAATTTGTATCTTGCGCAATTGTACTATAATTTGTATGGATAGATTGGCATGGATTAATGCCCCATCACACCTTGAAAAAGAATGGCCATGCTCCTACTTGCCAAATATCACATCATTGTATAGTTTCCAAAGAAAATAAAGGATTTTAGAGTTGGGTTAAGCTTGATTTGGTCATAGAGTAGTTTTTTTTTCCAAGTTACAAGCTCGAGGAAATCCCCAAGTAATTCCCCTCATTTTGAGGATGGTACCCAGGGTAAACCCTAGAATCTTCGATGCACAAGGCCAGTCAACAACAAGGCTCAAAGCCATTACAATAATATACTTGTTAAGAGCTCAACATGTCACTTGCAAGAATTAAACTTGGGTGGGGAGGTTAACGATCATTCCTCCCAACCACCTGAGCTAAACCCAATTGACTGAATCAATCATAGAGTAGTTAGGATAACCTTGATACAATTAATGATCGGTTTATTGTTCATAATTTATGGCCCCATGGTATTTTATCATGGTATTTAATATGTTGAAGTCTATTTATTGGATCATATAGGCCTGGGTGGACATGGTAGTCTTGGAGTGACAGATTGGTCTAAAGAGCCAAGCAAGAAAGATATCACTACAAATTACTCCTGTTAAGAGAACAATTTTGAAAGTGTATTATAACCATCATTTGTGGCTGAAGAATACATCGAGTTTTCTTTAGAGTGTGGGTTTTTTTTCTCTTGGAAGGGTTTTCCCCAGGAAATCATGTTTTTTAATGGTTGCATGTTTATGTGTTGTTTATTAATGCAATTGTGTTTATTTAATTTATATACATTTTTCTCTCATTGATTAGTGTAGAAATCGTATTTTGCACCTTTTATTCCTTTCATTTGGTATCAGAGCATGATCACCTCAGATCCAAGGTGTTAGGGACAAGGTTTTTTGATCTAATGTTTGTTTGAGTGGGAGCTTGTGCATAATGAAAACTTGTTGCAAGAACATGGCTTTGGTTTGGAACATGTACAAAGAAGCATGGATTTGTGGGTAGATGGATATATATACTACTTGGATGCCTAGACCTACTAAGATTAGGTAAATATTTGAAGAATCTGTCAGATTTAAATCTTGCACATCTTAAGTTGGTGGAATATTATGTGAGATCTAATGATGTCAAGGCTTGGATCTGCAATGGATATGTTCATACCTATAATATTAGCATGAGATTATTATTTATAGGACCAAACCTATTGGTAGTATCTTGTTGAGATCCATGAAGAACATATCAGCTGGATCTATTGTATCATCATGGAGAGAGCCATATGGAGGCTAGCGAGCTCTTTCGTATCTATAAAATATAGTGCTAATACAATTACTTGGTTGAGAAGTACATGGTCTTTGTAATTGTATTTGAAGGATTGATGTTGGCGATGAAATAAGTTGATGTTTCATAACATCACATGCCCATTCATACAATTATAAGTATGTTTATGGATTTGGATTTTATCACATATGTAAATGGGCATATGGATGTACCTGGTTAGGCATGCATACCCTAGTTTGATGGTTCATTGATGTAAAGTCTAGATATATACCTAGGTGATAGAGGGCATGTTCTATTCTCAGATACCTTGTTAGTAAAATTTGAGAGGGGTAGGTGTTTATCCCAAGTCAAGTTTGAAGGGGTAAATGTTGGGTTGATCTTGACTTGATCATAGAGTAGTTAGGATAACCTTGATACAATCAATAATGGGTTTACTGTTTATGTTCCCATGGTATTGGGTAACCCATATTATTTTTTCATGGTATTTCATATGATGAAGTATATTTAATGGCATGGGATACTCCATTGTATTATGGCATGGTATAGGCCTTAGGAGTTGGCATAGTGGCCCGAATAGGCATGGGTGGCTAGTGTAATCTTGGAGTGCATAGTGTAGACTTGATTGGGTCTAGAGAGCCAAGAAAGAAGGAGATTGATGCAAATTATTTTTGTTAAGAGCACAAATTTAAAAGTGTGGGATTTTTCTCTCATAAGAGTTTTCCCCAGGAAATCACATTGTTTAATGGTTTGTTGTTTCTATATTTTTTTTCCCACTATTTTGTTCTAAGTTTCTTCACAATCTTCTCTTATGGATTAGTGTAGGAAGTGTTTTCCACAAATCTTCTTCCTTTCATTCAGTTCACACAAGAGACCAAGCTAAGGAAAATTCCTACAACCCACGGTAATTTATCCATGAAATGGAGGTTTTAAGTTATGGTTGATAGCTAGTAGAGAGGATCTGCCTAAGCCTAGGCAGAAGTGGCTAAAGGGAAAAACCAGAAAATATTCTTCAAAGTCTTGGTATGCCTACATTGTGGGAAACACATGTTTGGTACATGCATGTATGATAGTGTTTTCTTGATGAGTAAGATCCCCATTATCAAAAACCAGGTAAACATTGATTTCTTAGGTTTTGATACCAACTATTATATTCAAAATAGTTAGGGATTCTACTTGATTTTAACTCTTCACTCGTTGTTCATTCCACCCAATTCATGTTTGTATTTTGTGAAGGCGGTGGAATGCCCCCACTTCCAATCTCCCCACTAATCTCTTAGGATTTCCAAGCTTACATTAAGAAACAAGACCAAAGTCTCGTTGTCTAATTCTATCTGCTCATCTGTCTGTGGATGGAATGCTGTAGATCTCTTCAACTCAGTGTCCATATTCTCCCACATTGTAGTCCAAAATGTGTTGAGAAATATAGTATCCCTATTTGATATGATGCTCCTTGGTATCCCAAAGTGCACCTAGACCTGTTCAAAGAACACGTTTCCCACTTCTTTACATTTGATGGTCTTTTTACAAAACATGAGAATGCACATCTTGTCGAACATGTCAGCTACCACAAACATATAGTAACATTCCTTCTTGGTTGTTGGTAAGCCTACCAAAAAATCCATGTAAATCCTTTCCCAAGGTTGAGTGGGTACAGGTAAGGAATGGTATAGACCTTGCTTCCTATTACTAGGCTTGTCGGTACAAAAACGTATACATTTTCTAATACATATTTCTACATCTTCTTGCATTTTGGGCCAATACACATACCTCCGTAAGTTGGCGATTGTCTTCCCAACACCAAAATGTTCTACAACTTAGGAGGTGTGAGCCTCTCCGATAAGCTGTAGTCGCTCACCTTTAGGGAAACTGAGCTTATCAAGCTTGTAGAGTAAACCATCATGGAAATTATATTCAACCTTTCCATCACCTTCTTCTCTATGAATTTGGCCATTTAGCTATTGAAACACTTCCTTAAAGTCCTCATATTTCGTGTATACCTATCTGTATGAATCAAGGGTAAAAGGATCCATGTGCATCAAAGTTCCCAAAGATATAATTTTGGGTGTGGGTGGCCTTGAAAGCATGTCTTCCAACTTGTTTGTGCTTCCCTTCTTATACTTGATGACTAGGTGAAATTGATTTAAAAACCCCATCCACTTGTAATGTATGTTTTTTTGTATCTTACTCTAGACCTGCAAATACTATAGCGACTAATGATTTGTGTGGATGATGGTATCCTTTCCCATCAGATAGTGTAACATCCAAGTTCTGACCCTTATGAACTATAATATATTATGTAAATATGACTTAGGCTGGTGAGCCGGTAAAGTTGAGAAGGGGCCAGAGTGCCTAGGAAATGTAATACTTCATATACTTTAATAAAATACACCGCTGGATGCAAGACCGACAAGTAAAAAAGAGATAGGGGGATATGATTCCACGAGAGAGGGGGCTTGAGGGGCTAAGTCTTTTTCTTATTATTTTATTTACCCATAATTGATTTTATGGAGAAAAGGGGGTTACATGAGCTTCTTGGGGGAGGCCATGTGGTTCTTGATTTCCAAGTAATTATATAAACCCATCTTTGGTTTGTGTGGGGGCTCGCTTATCCACTTGTTCTTATTCTTTCATTTCTACACCTTTTCCACTCTTCATTTTTGGGAGCCTCACTCTTGTTGCATTCATATGCTCTTGGTCTGAGCATGGATATGAATGGCAGCGTGAGGGTAGCTTGGGGTGAAGTTAGGGGATCGTTCTTCCCTTGGTTCGTCCTCTTCTCACTGGTTCTTCTTCCTCTTCACTCACTACCGCTAGTTTGTGTGCTCTTGGGATGAGCATCGAAATAGATGGCAGGGACAGGAGAGCCATCGTTGAATGGCTGTAATGATTTAATGATCGTTCTAGGAGGGAATGGATTCCTGTGTGCATGAACTTGATGGAAGTTCGGATGGAACTGTCCACAACTGAGAGTCCTTGGAATTTCCAGTAGGGAGATTTCCTGACCAGCAGCACTGGAGCCCTAAAGAGAAATGGAACAACCTTAGGGACTGCATGGCAGAGAAATATGTTCTTTGCTTGGGGTTGTGCAGGTTGAGGGGGAAAGAGAGCTGAAAATTAGGATTGCTGTGAAGTTGGGAAACCTGAGAGCTATTTAGCCAACTACTATGTATTTAGACTTGGCCTAGGATCCGTCCTTGTGGATTCATAGCCATGGATTGGGGGTGACTTGCTGTTGAGAGTAAATGAACAACAACGTCTATGGTTGGGAGGAACATCCTTGGTCTGCAGCCAGTTGGTGAACGTTTACTTGAAAATACAAGTGCTCTCTGTGTTTTTTGTTTAATGTATTCCACTGTGTATGTAATTATCTTTGAGATATGTATTCTAATGTGCCTGTCTGTTGGTTATTTGTTGTGCATGGCACATTGTTTATCTCTTTTATGCTATGACATGGATGTTGTCTTATGCATGTGGTGAGCATGCTTCTAACATTATTGAGAAGTCCTCTTTTTTCGAATTTGGATCAGAGAACTGAGTCTTGGGGTTGCAACGTGCCTAGCCTGTGGGTGGTTTGGTGTGTTGCAGCCTATTTAAGGTAATGTATCCCAAAAAGAGGGTGGGATGGTATGTTACAGAATGGTATCAGAGATTCTGGTTGAAACAACGGGCTAGTATGGGTCGGATATGTTGGTCAGAGTCTCGTGGTTGAGATCGATTTATGACCTTGAAGTCGAAAATCTCAAGAGGAATGGCGTTGCAGAGTCCGCGCATAAGCCAAAACGTCGGAGATCCTTTGTAAGGGGTTCGAAGGATCGTGACCATCCTCTTCGAATTCAGGAGCTATGGCCACTATGGGATAAAGAGAGATCTGGATCGTTGGATCGGAGGGACGGTGAGTAGGATCCATCCGATGAAGTCAAAACCAAAAGTTGGGAAAGGTTAACTCCCAGTCATCACATCTAGATGGTTTATCATCAGTCGTTGATCAAGGCCAAGCGTGAAGGGTAATACTTCGTAACTTCGCTGCTTCGGCGATCTTGGTAGGCATGCAAAGCTTGAACTGTCGAAGGCCTAAATCCTGAAGTCTCGTCGACCGTTAGATGGAGCGGTGGATTTAGAGAGTATTTAGGACCATAAGATCTAGCAAGTATTTAGAGTATGGGGGTCATATGGAGCGAGAAACCCCGAAGCCGAATCCAGAGTTAATCACAGTCGTTCGCTATGGGAGGAGTGTGAGTCGTCGATTTCAGTTCGACGTTCGGGATAAACAAAAGTGTGTTAGTGTGGAAACTCCCAAAGTCCCGAATCCTGAAGAGCCGAAGTGATGGGGCACGATGACGTCACCTAGAGGTGATGTGGATCCTGGAATTACTGAAGTGATGTGGCTTGCGGATGTCACCTGGGATGACATGGACACATGGGATGTGTGCCACGTGTCAGTAAGTTTTGAGCATATGAAGTATTGAAATGTCAGTTAGAATGTGACACGTGTCACCCACCCGATTGGGCCACGTGTCCGCTTCTAGTATTTTTCCATATGGCGATAGATCATGCATTTCGAAGATTGGGAATTTCAGAGGAAAAGATGTGATAGTTGGCATTGGGTCAAGAACTCCCGAAGAGCCGAAGTGATTCACAACTGTTGATTTGTGAGAGACACACGTCGACAGATCATCGAATCTGGGTGAAAGCACTTCGAAAGAAAGCGAAGGTAGAGAGTTTGAAACTCTCGAAGCCCAAAGAGCAGAAGCGATTCATAGCTGTTGATCTGTGGGAGGATATGCGTTGACAGATTGTGAACTCCAGGTAAAAGAATTCCAGGAGGAAGCAAGTTGAAAAAGTTGAGACTTCTGAAGGCCGAAGTCCTGAAGTGGACTAGAGCTGTTGATTTGAGGAGGACACATGGCGCTTGAATCCAAAATTCGAGTACAAAGTACTTCGAGGGAAAGAAAAGGTCGAAAGTTGAAACTTCTGAAGCACGGAGTTCCAAAGTGGATCTTGATCGTTGATCATGAATGAGGATGAGGACCATTGATCGGGTCCCGGTTGAAGGTTCCAAAGTTCCGAAGTCCCGAAGCTCTGGATAAGTTTTTTTTTCTAGCTAAGCGCAAGGTCATGGCCGTGGTCACATGCAGTTGAGAGTTGAGGGAAGAAGGGCTAATGGCCGAATTGTTTGTTTCAAGACATAAAAGTACCAGGAAGGATTTAGTTGTGGTTTCTAGTTGTGGTCACGTGGAACTTGGTTTGAAGGAAGCGCCTTTGTAGTTTTCGATTTTCTGTATCAGCTCAAGGGGATGAAAGTGGTTTTTCAGGGAGCCCTAACTTTCAACTCCAATATCCGTTTGGGGCAATATTTCAGTCATTGGAAAGCTGATTCAGAGGAGAATGACCTAGAATCATTCTATTTTTGGATAAATATTACAATTGATATAATTTTCTTCATAAATTAAACAGAAAAGGTACCTGTAAACGTAATTGACAATTTTTGTATGATATGTATAATTCTAACCAGACGATTACTTGCAGGTTTGGTAGGATTAGAGGTATAATTAGATCAATTCAAGAACAAGATCGGATGTTAGGGTCATGGAAGCATGACTTTTCTTACAAAGGTTGGATGAGGTAATACAAAAGAAAGAATCCTCACATGAGACATGAAGTTAGCAGGTGAATAATTTCATTAATGGGCATAGAAATGAAAAGTAAGGCTCCATAACCTTGAAGGTAGAGATGTGTAGACAGTTTCAAGTTTGATGTGGAAGGAAACAAAGAGCTTAAGAGGTGGTGTGTGAATAATCTCTATGTGTCAAGCATAGGAGTTGCAGGGAAGGATTTGTTAGATATGACTTATCTACTATCCAAAATCTTAAATCAGAGTTCATAGTGGAAGCAAGTGTTGAAGGAAAATCTCCCTGCGGACAGGTAGATCTCCTCTTGAGAGCTAGACTCTTAACTCTTAAGACAAAATATGCTTATCATGGACACTGAATTCCTTTTAGATCTAGATAAATTAATGTGTGAGGAGGAAGGAGAAAAGAAGTACCTTTTATCGGTGTTTGTCCCTGCATGGTCCGAGTTGAGCTCCAATCTTATGCTCCTCGATAATCTCTGTAGACAAACAAAAGTACAAACAACTTCCTACTCTATTGAGATTAGCTCGAAATAGACCTATCTATTAGAGACAAATTCATGTGAGATTAAACACATATTTGAAAGAAACATGCCAAGCATATTATATTAAAGAGAACAATAACAAAGAATTCTTGTAGCCATAGATGTGAGTGTAGCAGCTTCGTCAAGTCTTCCTCATCCGAACCCTTGCTTAAACAGTCCAGACACCGAATTCTAATGTTCCAAAAGACACCTTCTTCATGAGATCATAGGTTAGATGCTTCACAATTCTTTCCACCCCCTTTTCACCATGAGAAGGCCTGCTTATATAGGCTTAGAGAGGCCCAACCACTTGAGATATATTTGGGGTAAGTTGAGGATTTCCCTCCTTCAGTTAGGGATCTTCCCTAAGATCATGGATTGACCAAGGATTCGAATCCAACTGCCTTCAAAGATTGAAGATATCTTTTCCTCATTCTTCTCAACAAACCAATTTTCTCCTAGAATAGGTAGCGCTCCCCCAAAAGGGGCATTAGAGCGCTATAACGCTCCCTAACAATGCATAGGGGGGTGCCAATGTTGAAATTACTAATACAACTGAGAGGGGGGGGGGTGAATCAGTTGTCTTTGAGCTTAAACAATTATAAGTCTGTTAAAACATTCTTAATCTTTCTTCAAGTGATCATCAACATTATACAGCGTATGGACAGTAAAAGTAAAAAGAATCAATCACACATAAGGTATACATAGAGACATATTTTCACGAGGAAACCCATAAAGGGAGAAAACCTCTTCTTCTTTGAAATGATAGGCAGTCTTTTAAGTTCTGTACATCATCTTTAATTGAGCACCAACTCAATGTGAGGCTGCTACCTCTGTTTTTACAAGCTGCAACTTGCATCCTTCCAGTGCCTTCTGAGTTATCTAACGGAGGAGAAATAACACTTTCAGCGTCGGATTGATTTTCTACCTCTCTTTGGTAGTTGTCTTTTGGAGGGTTAGGAGGTAAGGGTTGATAGCCTTCTGGAGGAAGCCCTTGCATCCTATGTGATTGGCGAAGACCTTTATCGTCTACAGGCTCAATTGTGGAGAATAACAGAACACACTGAAAAACTAGGGCCGACTAACAAAAAGAAACAACATACGCTAATAAAATCTAGGAATCAACCAAGCAAACAAAACTTCTCTCGATGATCATACTAGTTGGTGATGAAATCCAACGTCGCGTGATCAAATCAAGAAGGGGATAGGATATGGTGGAACAGTTACAATGGTGACCTACTTAATGGACTTTCACCTTGGTGCAAGCTTCCACGCAGTAATTGTGGATTTACCCTCCAAGGAGCCTGAGTGAGTTTGACCAATGTCTATTCTAGGTACAATGAGACTTCCCTTCACCGTCACCTTGTGTAAGTACCTAAAGATTATGGCAACTAAAGACACCAATTCGTAGTGAGTCCCTAGGAGGGTACAATCGACAGTCCGATCCGAAACGTATGGGCATGATAACAAGTTCGAAATCAACCCGAGAGGATCCCACACATAGTCATGGGTATACCTTCAAGTGTTCCCCAATATACGATTCGACCACTACAAACAGTTGAACCACGGAGGGATAATCTCCGTAATTTGCCCGAATGCGATCTCGTGCGTAACCCCTGTGTGAGAAGGGGATCCCAGAAAACCAATACGAAAATTGGATTTGACTCTCCCTAGCTCAGGATGCTAATGTTTGTTTTGAAAACTTTGGAGAGTTGTACTCATAGCCTAATCCAAAGTGCTAACCCTAGTCTACTGTTGGTGGAAGATCCTAAAAACAAAAAATGTTCTAGATAATTTTTAATTAGTGTTTGTTTTACAACTGTTCTTTACTCAAAGGGTGTATGAAAGTGAAACTGATGGAATGATGACTCAATTCCCAAAAAGATGCATAAAAGATGATACGCAATCGTTTCTTTTCAATGAATGCCTATTTAAGGGAAAGAGAAAAAGTAGTTTTCACTATCAAACACTAATATGGAATGTCCTCAATCAATTTGTTCTCAATTGAATGTAATGCAATGCTAAAACATTTCAGAAATGCCTTCTAATATGCAAACCAATCACTAATATGTATCTTTGTCGTTTGTAACAAGAAGCAAAGAGAAAACAAAATATAACAAAGAAAATCAACCAATTCACACAAAAGAGAGATGTTTAAGAACAATGACCTCTGTTAGTCTTGAATTTTGTCTTGGTTTAGTGAGAAACCCTTGTCCTAAACCCTCCTTACTCATTTCTCATTTTCCGTTTTCAATTGTTTTTTATTTTTAGATTTTGGTATTTCATGGTTTGCATTATAATCTTGATGATTTATTTAATCTTGATTTTGAAAAACATTGTTTAAATTTGAATTGTCTCCTTTTTATGCCGTTGGGATTTTAAAATTTCAAGTTGTCAAACGCGCTATGGGAATAATCCTATTCTCGTAGCACCAAATAATCATGCCATAACTTGTGCCTGCCATCCCGATTTAGTTATGATGACATGATTCATGAATTGAGAGTTTGTGTGCTCCCACGAAAGTTTGGCAATCATTTCCAAATCCAACAGTTTCAGAATATAATTGCTATGCACGCGCGCAGGGTTCATTTCAAAATCACATGTTGTTTAATGATTATTATATGTGACCTGTTCGAGTTGGTTTAATTCAGCCTTGCAGGGAGAAATGCAGGTATCCATTCAAAGCAACAGAATACATTAACAATTGCAGGTAGTGAATTTGAAATCCGAGGATGATGGTTGCAGAATTGAGTTAATGGCTCCAAAGAGGAGCGAACAAGTTGCCATAATCGAACCAGAAGGTGTCGAACTTCTTGAAGCCTATCCTCATATGGCCCAAAGATCCAGAGACGCTGGGTGGTTTGAGTTCCTCACCACATTTCAAGGTTATGACAAGCAGGTTTCAATGGAATTTGCTTTGAACTTTGATGGCCACGAGGTCAAAATCGACAAGATGTTGATGTTGGTGACAGAGAAGACTATAGCCAAGGCTTGCAGGCTCGTAGTTGGAGGGGAAAGATGGTGGAAGAAGGAGCACGTGGTTACTGAATTTGTAAATCAATTCCTCCTTCCAGATAAGCATAATCCAGATTGGAGAAGGGGAATACCTCGCAGTTGGGTTCGACCCGAATTGCACACTGCTTTGGTGGTGATTCACAGATACATCACCTGCGAAGGGAGGTTTTCGTTGGTCTACATATACCATATCAGAATACTGATGCATCTAAACGGTGACTACCCTTTAAATCTTCCTTATTTCCTGCGTAAAAGTTTGACAAAAATGTCCAAGAAAGTGCAGTCGATTTCCACTAATGCCAAAGGCAGTTTGTTCCATCAAGTCTTAATTAAAACCCTAGTCATGTCTACCCTGAACGAATTACAGAAGCCCTGGAATTGGCTCACGCAATCCTTAAAACCTATCACTCAATCCAATAAGCAGAAAAAGGGCAGAGGAAGGAAAACTGTTAAACATAATCGAGATATTTCTGATGAAAACCCCGTGAAAGATGAATCTTCTGATATCAAGGTAACTAAGAAGAGAATAAATAAGAGACCTAGATGGGAGCCTGAAATTGAAATGCTTCCTGAGGAAGATGTTAAAGGAGAGACAGAGTCAGATAATGATCTCGTTGCTCAAACTATAGTCAAGTCTGGAATGCCATCGACCAACAAAAGAAACGTTGCAATCAAAGGAAAAAAGGATAAAGGTGTGTGTGTATCACAGAAACCTCGGAGAAATTCGACCAGGGATACTAATAAGTATAGGCTGAACTCAAGGGAAATGTTCAATCTGAAAATCAAAGAAGAAAACACCATAATCATAGAAGATGATTATGAGGATGTTGAAACAAGCACCAGGAAAGAGCAAAAAAGACCCCATTTCCCAAGAAATCTGTCAGCAAAGAAAAGAGAATACTTACACCACCTGCAGGCCCTGTAACAAGAGTTTCAACTAGATTAGCTAAGGCTAAAGAGATGGCTAAAGGCATCAATGAATTCCCTGAAGAAAAACAAGATTACTTGGAAGACTCAGATTACTTACCAGATGTACCTGGAAATTTAGATTCATCAAGTTTTGAAGAAGAACATAGCTCAAAATTAATCTCAAAATACCAGGTTTGAGCCAAGGAACCTAGTGTTACCTTAAATATGAATGAAACTACACCCTCTGAATATTGTTCAAGATTTAGGGTCGAGATAAGAACTGATAAGGAAAAGATTAAGGAATTTCAGAAAACCATAAAACAATTAAAGAAGGAAAAGATGCAGATAGAACAGTGGAATGCTCGCCGGCAAGAAAGGATTCAAAGTCTTAAAAAGAAGAAGAAGGAGAAAAGGGAATTGCTTAAGGAACTCAGGGAAATCAATTTCAGACTTTACTGGCACAATGTTGTGTTAACCACGAAGCTCAAGCAGAAAAACACCAAAGCCACTGCTGTGATTTTATCCTAAAGGTAACATGAAGATTGGTTACAATTTTGTTTAAAGGTTCTCTAGGAGATATGGCAAAAAAATACTTGTTTTGATCAGGGAGATGTTAAGACTTCGATCTGCTTTACAGAGTCAAACAAAATCCCTATTTTGTAGAAGTTAAATGTAATGCTGGCAATGTTTATTATATCAAGGTGTTGAGCTGTGGACTATTTTGGGGGTAGAAGCTCATTTTGAGTGAATTAATTTAGGAGTTGGATACTTTTTGATTCTAGTCATTTAAAGCTGTTCTAGATAATAGGATCTGGAATTTTTATAGATAGTTTAAATAGACAGAAGACAGACCATATGGTGGTCGAAAATTTGGAGATCTAGAGAAACTTTTTGTGGAGATTATTGTAAAAGGAATGTATGTTCAATTGACACTTAATAGCAAAGGCATATGGATGGTTAGACCTTCTTTTTTCTACTCTGTTATTTCATTTTTCATGCTTGAATTTATTATTCAAATTGCAATGCTTTTGGTTCTTGAATGTTAATTTATACAGTGAAGATTTTGCTGTAGAGATAATTTTTCAAGTAATGATTTCAAGCTGATACCCCTATTTCTTTATAATATATTGAAACTGAAAAACTTTGTGAAGTTGACAAATTGAAGATTTCACTTTCCTTTTTCTTGAATTGGTTTACTCCATCTATGTACCTACCTATTATTCAGCCAATGGGATATGCAATGTTTTAATCTTGATTTTCATGCCATGCTGTAAACTTGACCCAGTTTTCAACCATTGTACCAAAACCAAATCATAAAACCCTCAAAAACACTTTGCAATAAAATCAATGATGCCCTAGCTTGCCCTTACCAGTCAAGTGCAACTTTAGGGACTAACAACCTCAAAAAACCAAGTGAGATGATTCACAGATTTCTGATGCCCTTCACCAGAGTTCCTGCTCAGTCGGATAAGAGAGAAGAAAGCAGTGGATTAATTCCAAGTTCTCAACAACAGAAAAACTCAAAATAAGGAAGAAGGCCACAAAATATGAACAAAAAAGTGCTTATTTCTCGAAAGGAAGGATGTCAAAGTTCAATAGGAAGAAGCATTGAATCACAAAGAAGCTTAGTAAGTGAAAAAACCGAGACTGAATCTCAGAAAATGCAATTCTGGAAAAGATTTTTTGCAAAGAGAGGCTGGCACTCTGGTGTAAGGGGCACCAGAGCGTTATAACGCTTTGTCTAAGGCTTTCAGGGAGTGCTGGCGCCCTGCTAGCAAGGTAGGGGAGCACTGGTGTCCTAAAACCCAGAAAAAAGTCCAAAAAACCCTAAAACTTAGTTGAACTTTGGCATTCAGAGTATGTGTGATGGAATAAGGATTCAATCAACATATGAAATCAAACATATAGGGTGAAAAAGGTCTAAAAAAAACAAAGGGTAAGACGAGGTCTGTGAGGAAAACCAAAACTAAAAAAGTTCCGATTCATCCCCAGTATGGTCGCTAATTTCTGTTGAAGGAAAATCTCCCTGCGGACAGGTAGATCTCCTCTTGAGAGCTAGACTCTTAACTCTTAAGAAAGAAGATGCTTATCATGGACACTGACTTCATTTTAGATCTAGATAAACTAATGTGTGAGGAGGAAGGAGAAAAGAAGTACCTTTTATCGGTGTTTGTCCCTGCACGGTCCGAGTTGAGCTCCAATCTTACGCTCCTCGATAAGCCCTGTAGAAAAACAAATTTACAAACAACTTCCTACTCTATTGAGATTAGCTCGAAATAGACCTATCTATTAGAGACAAATTCATGTGAGATCAAACACAGATTTGAAAGAAACAGGCCAAGCATATTATATTAAAGAGAACAATAACAAAGAATGCTTACAGCCATAGATGTGAGTGTAACAGCTTCATCAAGTCTTCCTTGTCCGAACCCTTTCTTAAACAGTCCACACACCGAATGTTTATGTTCTGAAAGACACCTTCTTCATGAGATCATAGGTTAGATGCTTCACAATTCTTTCCACCCCCTTTTAACCATGAGAAGGCCTGCTTATATAGGCTTAGAGAGGCCCAACCACTTGAGATATCTTTGGGGTAAGTTGAGGATTTCCCTCCTTCAGTTAGGGATCTTTCCTAAGATCATGGCTTGACCAAGGATTCGAATCCAACTACCTTCAGAGATTGAAGAGATCTTTTCCTCATTCTTTTCAACAAACCAATTTTTTCCCAAAATAGGTAGCGCTCCCCCAAAAGGGGCATCAGAGCGCTATAACACTCCCTAAAAATGCATAGGGGGGCACCAACACTCCTAACAGTAGCAACACTCCTCAAAAAGGGCAGACAAAGCGTTATAACGCTCCCTGAGAGTGTATAGGGGGGCACCAACACTCCTAACAGTGGTATAGGGGAGTGTTCTCCTCTGAAACTCAATTTTTAGTGGTTCTTTCAAATGACAAGAGGTTCATAGCCATGTTAACCCATTCCTCTTCTTCCGAATCAAATGTTTAAGGTGTTTCAAGTGTCCTTCCGATGCCGTTATAAGCACGACATAGGAATTATGGCAGTGTGCTTTTTCTGACATTTGCAACACTTGTGACCAAAATGCGACACTTGCAATACTTGTAATGACGACACTTGCGACACTATCGAAGTGAGTAATTTTGATGTGTAACAACAAGATGCCAATGCCGAGGAATTGGGAATGCCCTCACTTAAAAAGTGTCATTGAGTGAAAATGGACTTCCATTGGGAATGATATTAAGTGTGAAAGGTATGTTTTACAGGGAAAGGTTAATGAAGTAACCTAATGGGAAACTAAGGAGTAATAGTATTTGATTCAAGAACGTTGTAATAGGGTGATGGAATGTTTGAGCTACTTCATTCTAGGGTGCTGGAATGTTTCATAAAGGTAAAGTTGGATATGACTGCCTAGGAGAGGTTGCTGAAAATAGAACAAATTGGTTGGATTATAGAATGGCCAAGTGGAACTTGGCTGGAAAGTGTTCAAACCAGGGAACCACAATGCAGATGAGTAGAATGAGAGCACGCAAGGTGTAAAGGATCTAAATGAATTCAAGGAAAACCAACTACAATAGAAATAGATAAATAAATAAGTGAATTGAAACAAAAATGCACTAGAGTTCATGAAGCATACAATGAAGTTAAATTGCATATGCATTAGTAGGCATGCTGACAGTAAATGCTTGGTGCATATGGATGTGTAATTTTGCATATGTACATGCTTGGATATGCATATAACATGCTATTGAACTTAGAATAGTCTGTTATTATGAAATCATGTTTGAGTATGACTAAGGATGGATTATGTATTCAAGAAAAATGATACAACAGGGTTAAATATGTGGATGTTGTTGTTGGTTATAATTTTCATCGAGGTGAAGACCCATGAGGATGGCAGGAATAGTGATCAAAATGATGAAGGGGAGAGTCTGTGAGATTCTACAAATATAGATTGGTCAAACAACAACAAGTAGGTTGGTAACAACAAGGCAAGTATGCATTTAGTTTCTGTTGATGCATACATGTCGAATGGGATCAAGGTAATGATTCCCTCAGTTAATTTTCAGTATTTAAATTGATATGTAATGGCCGAAGGCCTAGAGTGTGTAAGTGTTGTTGATGTTAGAATGCACTTAGATAAAATGTCAGTTGCATATTATGTTATGATTGGTTATGGGATCATAACCAGGTTAATTCAGGAGGCATACTCCTTATATAACAATGCATATACATAGAGCTAGTCATGTGTGGGACCGTAATATGGTTGGATATGGAAGGGCCATAGCACTATGTCAGTGATCGATGGTATCTACTATATATATGATGTTTGGATTGCAACCTCTTTGCCAACACTGAAGAGCACTTAAGGATTATATTCTTGGTGTTGTGTTTGAGTGGAAAAGGAAGGTAACCAAATAGTTAGGCAAGCAGTAGGAAGTGTGTGGATGATGTGTTGAATCGTTGGCCAGACCTTCCAACTCATCATGGTGGAATACATGACATAGTTATGTGGTATTATGTAGTCCATGCATGGATGAATTGTGTAGATGTGACCATGGGTATTGACACATTGATTGTTATCTTATTAACTGTTGAATTATGAAAAGTCCATGTGATGGATAATACATGTGTATGTAATGATGAGTTCATTCCAATTGATAGTTGGATTAATAGAAGTAATTGAATTATAGTTTTAAACAATTCTGAGAGCACTTTGTGATTTTGTTTTGAATCATTGCCATAAAAATATATATCTTGTACATGAGATATTGACAATTTGTTTGGCTGAGGAATGTTGAAATTGTAGGAGGAAAGGGGTCTGGGATATGGCAGTGTTGTAAGCCCATAAGGAAGACCAATGCCTATCGCTGCAAGAGTCAAATTGTTATGAGCAAAATCTCATGTCTAGAAGTTTTATTTTTTCCTATATAAAACAGTTTTGGGAATTATGATTTGATAATTACTGACAAATTGTTTTGGATGAATGTAAATTGAGGAAATTGTAGGTATGATGGTCTTGGATATGGTAGGGATGCAAGCCCATAAGGAAGATTGATATCTATAACTGCAGAGCCAAACATTATGAGTAGAAAGGTCATGCTTGGGAAATTTTGTTTTCCTGTATAAAACATGTTAGCACCATAAGTCACTCCTGGATTGTAGAAGGAGTAAGCCTGATACCCATCAGTTTATATGTCACAGGTTGTTTATAAAGAGTGACTGAATGGGAGTAAAATCAGAACAATATCATTTTAACTCAGAATCCCGGACCAAGCTATGCATGAATAAGTGAGGTCTTGATCTAACTTCCGTCAGTAAGGTGAGTTTAAAATGAGCAGAGGGAAGACTTGGTGAGAATGGTGATCAAGACTGTTGTGGGAATCAGGCCTTCCAGCAGCTTGGAGAAGAAAGACAGAACACTGAAATGTGCATGGATGACACAGTTACAGTAACACAGTGATCAAACCTACATCACCATGGCTACTGTAACAACTCAACTGGATCCTGCAATTCCGAGCTAATCAATGTGAGGAGGAAAATACAACACATAAGACTGCTTAAAACTGGTGATAATATTGTTATGATCAAATGTACATCACAACAACACAAGTACCCTTGACTGGATCCTCCAATTCTGAGTATTTTAACACAGGTGTTACAGAGAGATAGAAAGAAGTTGACTTTCATTAAACAAGAAGTCTCAAATACAAATGCATAACTAGGAAAACCAATGCTTCATAAAAAATTTACAATTGGGAGCTTAGCTCTACCATCGATACCAAAAAAATGGAAAAAATTCCTACATATACTTAGAACTAGCTCAGATGCCTGGAACGCGATCATGTCATGTATTCAAGGCTTTGCGTTGATGAGTCTCTCTGATAGGCTTCTCATGCAGACATCCGTCAGACTGTCCATGCAGTCTTCTGTTGGACGCAATCTCTGTCAATTTGGCCTGACAACCTGCCTCTGCGCTTCGCCCCCTACTAGCCTTCCATTTATGGGGGGAGACGATGTCTCACACACCTTCCTTATTTTCATTAACTTCTACCTCGAGATCTGAGAGGCCCAAGTCAATTCTACTCTTGGACAACGTGGTGACCTTCCCTTGGATGCTGCTTATTTGTTGGAATGCTAAGAGGGGACCCAGTCAGCGGAAGTGGACGAGACTCTTGGCAGGGACGATGACGCCAACGTTGTGTAGGTGAGATGAGGAGCGCCCATGTGATCATGCGAGACAGGTGGAGGGTGACATGGAAAGTGCGAGCGACATAAGGTGTGCATTAGTGGAAGGTGGGAAGGGAGCGGTAGAGTGGAAGATAGATGTCGACGTGAGGAGAGGGCACCACGTTAGTGGGGGGGCCCGCATTCAAAACCACCCATATCGGACCCCCCCCCC
>ML789504.1:611503-662773 GCA_009831015.1 Picea engelmannii | reverse complement strand
TAAAGGTAGAACGTCGGGGGGGGGTCCAGAATGGAACCTTGGCCGTAGATCTGGGGGCGCAGATTTTGGTCACCCAGATCTGCTCGTTGGCTATCGCAACACGCTCTTACACTCCAATCTTAGGATAAGTGGGTTTTTGACCCACTTTTTGCCATTTTTTTGCCAAAGGGGGCCATTCCTTAGAAAAACACCCTCTTACAATATTATGTGATAACAAAATAGATTTGACATTTATGTTGAAATGGTTATAATGATATCTTGTGATGATTATATTTGTAAAATAAATATGAGATGTTGGATATGCAAGATGGAAAGCATGGAAAAGGCTATTGCTGAGCCATGAGAACCTCGTGGTAAGCCATGATCGCCTAGAATATTTTGTGTTGAGGTAACACAATGCCGAAGGGATGCCTCGATAGAGAAATTCTGAGGGACGCCCCGATTGTAAGGCTCGATAAAGTCTCTGGAATTATTCCTGTGCGAGAAAACCTTGGCAAGGCAATATGGATCACCCAAGGAACTGTATAGCAAAGAAGGGAATTCCTGAGCCTGGGCCTGGAGGGTGAGTGACCACAAGGAAGAGGAGACCTTGATAACTCTTGTAAACTATTGATTGGGATCATGCACACGACGAGTAGTTCTTCTTGTGAAAGAGAACCTTGGTCAAGCAAGATGGATCACCTAAGGGACTGCATAGTAGAGAAGGGGATGCTTGAGCCTGGGCCTGGAAGGTGAGTGACCACAAGGAAGATGAGACTTTGATAGCTCTTGATTGAGGTCATGCACACAATGGGTACATCAAGGAAAAAAGTGAGCCAAGTTAACGAGACAACCATATGGATGCAGATCCATGAACCACACAGATAAGTATTGTATTGGATTATGAAAATTTACTCTTACAATATGAGAAATAATGAGAATTTTATGCACAAATTTTGAACTGACATGCTCGCTAATTTGAAATATTGTAGGAAAACGATGAATGTTGAAGATCTAGAAAAGTACCAGACTATGAGAGAAAAGAAGGTGATGTTGGAGAAACTAAATGACAAAGGCATGGAAGGAAGAAAGTCCAATGGACTTGCTACAACTGGAGTTCTGGAACCCACAACTCTGAAACTTCCTGGCTGAGTGCACTGAACCGGGGAGAAGTGGAACAGCTTGAGGGATTGCATGGCAGAGAAAGGTTTTCATTTCTTTGGGTTGTGCAGGGATGATAGGGAAGAAGAGCTTGTTGGTTGGAACTGCTTCCAGAAATATAAATTCTGAAGATCATCATACATGTTTTAGGTCGGAATGCCTATGCATACATGTTTTAGGTCAGAGTGCCTATGTATATAAGATTGGGCTGGATTACCTATGTGAATTAAGGCCAGAGGGCCTGGATTTGTAATGTTAATAACATTGGAATAGTGTTGTGCACTGAGGACAGTGCCAAAATAAGGGGAGGGGGATGTAACATCCCGGTTCTAACCCTTATGAACTATAATGTGTTATGTAAATATGACTTAGGCTGGTGAGACGGTAAAGTTGAGAAGGGGCTAGAGTGCCTAGGAAATGCAATACTTCATATACTTTAATAAAATACACCGTTGGTTGCAAGACCGACAAGGACAAAAGAGATAGGGGGCTATGATTCCACGAGAGAGGGGGCTTGAGGGGCTAAGTCTTGTTATTATTATTTTATTTACCCATAATTAATTTTATGGAGAAAAGGGGGTTACATGAGCTTCTTGGAGGAGACCATGTGGATCTTGATTTCCAAGTAATTATATAAACCCATCTTTGGTTTGGATGGGGGCTTTCTTGTCCACTTGTTCTTATTCTTTCATTGCTACACCTTTTCCACTCTTCATTTTTGGGAGCCCCACTCTTGTTGCATTTGTATGCTCTTGGTCTAAGCATGGATATGAATGGCGGCGTGAGGGTGGCTTGGGGTGAAGTTAGGGGATCATTCTTCCCTTGGTTCATCCTCTTCTCACTGGTTCTTCTTCCTCTTCACTCACTATTGCTAGTTTGTGTGCTCTTGGGTTGAGCATGGAAATAGATGGCAGGGAGAGGAGAGCCATCATTGAATGGATGTAATGATTTATTGATCATTCCAGGAGGGAATGGATTCCTGTGTGCATGAACTTGATGGCAGTTCAAATGAAAATGTCCACAAATGAGAGTCCTTGGAATTTCTAGTAGGGATATTTCTTGACTAGTAGCACTGGAGCCCTGGAGAGAAATGGAACAGGCTCAGGGACTGCATGGCAGAGAAAGGTGTTCATTTCTTGGGGTTGTGCATGCTGATGGGGAAAGAGAGATGGAAATTAGGATTGCTGTGAGGTTGGGAAACCTGAGAGCTACTTAGCCAACTACTGTGTATTTTGACTTGGCCTAGGACTCGTCCTTGTGGATTCATAACCCTGGCTTGGGGGTGACCTATTGTTGAGAGTAAATGAACATCAAAGTCTATGGTTGGGAGGAATGTCCTTGGTCTGCAGCCAGTTGGTGAATGTTTACTTGCAAAGATAAGTGCTTTCTGTGTTTTCTGTTTAATATATCCCGCTGTGTATTTAATTATCTCCGAGATATGTATTCTAATGTGCTTGTCTGCTGGTTATTTTTTGTGCATGACACATTGTTTATCTCTTTTATGCTGTGACATGGATCTTGTCTTATGCATGTGGTGTGAATTCTTCTAACATTATTGAGAAGTCCTTTGTTTTTGAATTTGGATCAGAGAACCGAGTCTTGGGGCTACAACGTGCCTAGCCTGCGGGTGTTTGGGTGTGTTGTAGCCTGTTTAAGGTAACGTAGCCCAACCTGAGGGTGGGCGGGTATGTTACATATAGTGCTTCCACTTCTTGACAACTTGAACCATGGAATAGAGTTCCTTATCATAGGTAGGGTATTTGAGAACTGCCCCATGAAGTATTTCATAATGATAACATACATGCATTCCTCGTTGCATCAAAACTGCTCCCATGGCATACCCACTTGCATCTGTCTCCACTTCGAAAGGATTTTGCAAGTTTGGTAATGTGAGAACTAGTGCTTGATTGGTATTTCTTTCCTATTCATAAAAATCCTTCTGCTGATTCTTCCCCCACTAGAAATTATTACCACTAGGTGTTATGGTGTGGAGTGGTGCAACTACCACTGAAAATAAATCTATGTGTTTCCAAAACTACCGTGTTTCCCCAACAAAAATCCCAACTTCAGTGAAATTTGTATGAACTATCCATTTCATGATGGAATCCATATTTGTAGGATCTATCTTAAGATCCCCTCCACTGATCATATACTCCAATTACACCAAATATTTCTGAGCAAACTCACATTTCAAGAGGTTAGCCAATAGTTGGTGCTTCTTCAGAGTCTCTAACACCTGCATGAGATGTGATATGTGCTCCTCCCAGGTAGCACTATAAACCAATATATCATCCATATATATTATAAAAAATGAATCTAGATATGGGCATAATACATCATTCATCAGTCTCATAAATGTAGTTGGTGCATTACATAAACCAAATGGCATGACCAACCATTCATACAAAACTTTCCTTGTCTTGAAGGTAGTATTCTAGGTATCTTTTTCCCTGATGTTTACCTGGTGGTATCCTTATTTGAGATCCAATTTGGTGAAATATTTTGCATGCTGCAACATATCTAATAGATCATGGATCCCGGGCAAAGGGTATCGATTTTTAGTGTAATATTTTTCAATGCTCTGTAGTCGATACACATTAGCCAAGTGCAATCCTTTTTTGACACAATTATGATAGGTGACCTAGAAGGTGAAGTGCTTGTTCGAATCACACCTTGCTCTAATAGCTGATGCAACTACTTCTTCACTTTATTTTCTTCCATAACAGACTGTCCATATAGCCTAATATTCATCAACGGGGAGTCTGGAAATGACTGTATTTCATGCTCCACTTCCTTCTTGGGTGGTATCCTTTTAGGCTTTTGGAAATATCCTCTGTATGCTTATAAAAACTCCTCCAACTGATGTTTCCACTCTTTATTACACGACTCCAAGGATTCCTTTACTCTTATCAACTCATACTTAGTCTGATTTTATCTTAAGAAAAGTAAAGCATATTTCTTACTCGAACTAATCAACTTCTTGGCTTGGTTGGAACTTATCAGTGAGATCATTGACTTTCCTTTATGTGCGTTGATGATGTAGGATTTTCCATCCTTGATTAGTAGGTACTTGCTAGATATCCACATGAATATTGCATCTCTCATATACATGTAGGGGCTTCCAAACACTACTCCACATACATCAAGGGGTATTACATCCAATTCCACTTCATCAATAAAATCAACAGTTACAACAAATTTAATATTACACTATTTCGTTTCCTTGATCTCTGCATCCTTGTTTACCCATCCCAATGGATATGGGCTAGGATGACCATGAACCTCCAATCCAAGTTTTCTAACCAGATTCTTTGCTATGAGATTATCATGTGAAACAGAGAAGAAATGTAACATACCCCAGTCCAACTTAGGGACATTACATGTGGAAAACACATTAAATCATAAGATTTTCTGCTAATTAAATTCCTATATCTTACCAGCTACAACTCACACACATATTTAACCATTTGACTGATACCACAATTTTAAATGCATCTAAAAAAATATATTAAAACATGAATGCAATTTTTCAAGCAAACAACAAACACATAACATTCATATAAACCATTTGCATAGTAGAATAAACATCATAACACAATAGAACACTTATTTGTTAATAATTAACCATCTCGATGCGTACGAAGGATGAAACTCCCATTCATAGTTACTGTTGTTCATTTTCTCTCAAAAATAGGCCACCCTCAAGCTAAGGATATGAGGCCACAAGGAGATCCGATCCTTTTGGCTGTCCACTCTCCACACACATCAACCCAAAAACCTAGGTTCTACTCCCAAAACAGTTCCAATCCTCCATCTCTCTTCCCCACAACTTGCATGACTGAAGGCATGTGCCATATTCGTTGCTCATAGTCCCTTATGATGTACCATTCATTTTAGGGATTCCCGTGCACTCGGTTGGCCAAGAAATCTCAACTGGGGACTTCAAGAACTCTCAACTGCTTTAGGAGTGCTCATAATAGCCTTCACAAGGCTCTTGAGACATTTCCTCAACAAGAAATAACACTATATGCTTACAACCCATTTGACAGGAACACATGCCTCTTTATTAACATAAAAAAAAAAAACCAAACAATGGATGCCTTCAAGAACAACATGGATGGTTCTCTTCCCAACACTTAGCTCTCTTCCTGCTGCCCAAAATCTGCAAGTAAAACTTGTCTCTATTCTCCATACAAATTTCCCTTCTTCTCCCTTGATTTCTTGACTCTCACTCTTCCCAAAGATGATTGTACCTCAACCCATGCTCTCTAATAACTATGGGATGTGACTTCTCACACCCACCCTCTTACACGAGTTAAATGATTGGCTTTGGGAGCACTCAACAACAAATAGAAGCTTATACACAATGATAATATAATTTCAAGAATGTGGGTTCGATTAATACACATGAATACTTCCCCCTTGGACCGCTTTCTATCGTATCACAATCATCGATCACTATTTTTATTAATTATTTCAATTCACATAATATACAATTCAGCCCCGGACACATTAAATCAATATGAGCTCTTTGCTCCCAAACATATCAGATCACCAGCCTAAATCACATTTATACAATTACATTTTAATTTGCGGGGATTAAAACTGGGGATGATACATTCCCCTCCCCCTTATTTTTGCACTGTCCTCATTGCACAACACCACTAGGTGTTTTTATGGACCTAACCCCTCATGTAGGTAGAATAATATATTTTCCATGTAATAAAGTCTAATATTAATAAGGCCTAGTAATAAGGGATAATAAATCAAATGTAAGAAGACCTAATAGAAGCTTCCGCTTCTAGAAGATCTTCCTCTAGATTGTTCTTGTGGTAGATAGATTTAGTATAAATAGGAGTCGAGGGCATGAGAAGTTTTGTCTAGAGAATTATTGTAACAGAACTCTGCATCTGCTATAGGTTTCCCCCTCCAAGAGGCAAGTGAAGATTGTTTCCTATCAATAAAGGTATTATTTTGGTGTTGTGGTTTCTTATAATTCGTTGTTTCGTGTTATTCTCTACAATATTTCCGTTTTCTGTTGCTATTCCACTGTTATTCTCTGCAATATTTCTCTTTTTTGATATTATAATAGATCTGGTACCTAACAAGTGATATCGAATCACTTTCCTTGGCAGAAACTGTGGGTAATTTTTTTTCTTCAGGGTAGAGACGTATTCCGACATCTTAAAGCTACAATGATTTTTTGTTCAACGAATAAATCCATGGTCAAAAAAGAATACACATAGGAACTACAAGTGGTACTTAAGCGTACATTGTTGAAAACCCTTGTAACCCCTATTGGTACCCCTTCGAGTGGTAACACATTAGAAAACACCTGTATACAGACTAGACTAGATATCTTGAAGCCCTTTGTAGATAAATTGATCGACTACTTGACTACTATAGTGCCACTTAGAACAACACTCATGAAGATACTCTCTAGTACATGGTAATCATGTAGTACGACTAAGGGTACGATCTAGCCTCCTAAGTTGGTACCCTGAGATATTGGGCTGAGTGCTACTATTCGACCCCACACGTATATCAGAGAGCTATAGCACAGGGAAAACCCTTGCTTGTAGGCACCCTGCAAACCCTAACCCTTTGGACATAAACAAAACAAAACATGAACATACAATATCTATTGTCATGCAACCTTGCCGTCTGCATTCGAGTTGTGAAATTACTACATATTTCTTCCTGTTAAGAATTTGGGCATTTTTCCATTGCAATATTATTCAATTTAGAGTATAACTCCATAGGAGTAAAAAATAAAAAAAGGGTGCTTGCCTGTACCCTTATTTAAGGCCTATCCCATTGGACTCCTCTTTTCATTCTGATCGCAGTAATACCTATCATTTTCAATTTTTTTTTCTCTGTGGTTCTGACCCCCTTATTTGAGACCTACCCCATTGGATTCCCCTCTTCGCCCTGATCATCGTGATAACATTCACCCATAACCCATTTTTTGTGTAGTCCCACCCACCCCTTTCTGGTTCCCATGTTCATCACAATCCACACGCATAACCAAGACCTTGAAGCCTACCTCAAGACCTTGTCATATAATTTCTTAGAGACCCAGAAGAAAGTGCGACAACTCGGTGCCAATATTACCACCGTCAATACCAAAATGCATTCCACCATAGACACAAAAATGGAAACCTTGAAACATGAAATCTCTACCCAATTTGAATCCTTCACTACCTAGATCTGCACCAAGATGAATATTACTGTAGACCTTAACTCATCTAACCAACCTTTGCACCCCGAAGGTTAGACTTCCTCCAATTTCCAAACTTTTTAGTCCCCTCACTTTCAGCATGACCTATGCCTTCCTAGAGTGGATGTGAACAAATTTGATGGCTTGGATCCCACCGTCTGGATAACTCAAATGGAACACTATTTCTCTTTGTATGACATTACTGATGAGTTGGAAAAACTCTGGTATGGTGTTCTCCATCTAGATCGATAATGTTGGGAATGGTGGCAATGGAGAAAAAATTCCCGCCAAGGATATGGGGCTTGGACACAATTTGTTGCAGAGATTTATGAACGCTTTGAAACTGACACCTACCATTTTGGCCGTTTGAAAAATTTGAAACAATATGGGACAATGGAATAATTTATATATGCTTTTGAGCACTTGGATTTCCGGATGAAGGGCATGCCTGATGCTTTTTTCCAAGAATGATTTATTAGTGGCCTCAAGGATGAGATTTGTGCCCACGTCCTTATGTATCGCCCCCATAATTGGTTGGAATATACTAAATGAGATAAGGAAGCACAACAAGTTGTCTCTTCTCAAACCAGAAAACCCTCCTTTATTCCCCACCCTAAACCAGTCACTCTCGCCCCTCCTTCCACTCCATTGAAGATCCATAAATTGACTCGGGAAGACATGGATAAATGTCAACTCAATGAACTTTGTTATAATTGTGATGACAAATATTTTCCTGGGAACAAGTGTAAGGAACAAAATATTTTTGTGGCCATATCTGAGGAGGTTTCTAAAGAAGAGGTCGAGGTTCCCCCTGTGGCCGAGTCACCTTGACCCACTGAAATTACTCCACCCTCGGACCCCCCAAAAGTTGAACCAGTCATTTCCCTGAATGCTCTCACTGGATTCTCTACTCCCAAAACCCTCTAGCTAATTGGTTACATTAAGAATCAGAAGGTCATCATCCTCATTGACAGTGGGAACACCCATAATTTCATTCATCGCCGCATTTCTCAAGAAACTCATTGCTATATCCATGCTGTCAACAACTTTCAAATCATGATTGGAAATGGAGGTTCCATGAAATGTGGGGGGCATTGTGAAAATGTGTGTCTCCAAATTTGTTAGTACAACATGAAACCTCATATGTTTTCTATAGACATGGGTGGCTGTGACATTGTGCTGGGTGCCGAATGGTTAAGGACTCTTGGCCCCATCCTCATGGATTTTAAGGAATTAACCATGCAATTCAACCAACAGGGTCAATAGTATAAGTTCCAAGGAATCATAGTACGTTCCCCTGATATCATCAGTTCCCAATGCATGGAAAAAATCATTAAAAAAGGTCATTTCGACATTATTGCACAATTCCATTCCATTCAAGCCACTGAGACACCCTCTGTGCATCCTGACCTGCAATCCATCCTCTCCAAACATCAAGCCATTTTTTCCACTCCCCAAGGAATTACCTCTTCCCATGGTGTTCATGATCATTCCATTCCCCTCATCCCCGACAACCTTCCTCCCAATATTCGTTTCTATCGCTATCCCTTTGCCCAAAAAAATGAAATTGAGAAAATTGTTCAAGAATTGCTCACCACGGGTGTTATACGTCCTAGTACTATCCCATATTCATTTCCCATGGTCATGGTTCTTAATAAATAAGGCTCTTGGGGCATGTTTCTTGACTTTCGTGCCCTAAAAAAACTCACCATCAAAGATAAATTTCCCATTCCTGTCATTGATGATCTCTTGTATGAATTAAGTTATGCCCAGTATTTTACTAAACACAATCTTTGTTCTGGCTACCACTAGATACGTATGAAAGAGGTAGGCATTCCTAAGACTGCATTTCTAACTCATGAGGGCCACTATGAGTTCTTGGTCATTCCCTTTGGCTTGTGTAATGCTCCCTCAACTTTCCAAATCCTCATGAATCATGTCTTCTATCCTTTTGTTCGTCATTTTGTCTTAGTTTTCTTTGATGATATTCTCATCTATAGTAAAACATGGACAAACCATATTTATCACGTGGATCAAGTTCTTCATCTACTCTCTCAACACCAACTTTTCCTCAAACAATCTAAATGTGATTTTGAAGCCTTAGAAGTGGAGTACTTGGGTCATATTGTTGGCAAGGATAGTGTCAGGGTGGATCCTAATAAAATTTAAACTATGCAGGATTGGACTCGCCCCAAGACTCTCAAAAGCTTGCTTGTTTTTCTAGGTTTAACGAAATATTATCACAAGTTTGTTAATAAATATGGAAAAATTGTGGCACCTCTCACTACCCTCCTTAAAAATAATGCTTTCACTTGGAATCCAACAACTGACCATTTCTTCCAAGCCTCAAAGGATACTATGTGCACTACTCCTGTCCTGGTCCTTCCCGAATTCACAAACACCTTTGTCCTGGAATGTGATGCTTTAGGGAGAGGAATTGGAGCATTCCTTATGCAATATGGCCGACCTTTGTCCTTTACCAAAAAACAACTGTCAGAGTGACATTTGGGCCAATCAATCTATGAAAAGGAATTGTTGGCTATTTTTCATGCAATGGATCTCTAGCACCCTTATCTATTGGGGCAACACTTCCAAATTAAGACAGATCATCAGAGCCTGAAGTATTTTCTAGAGAAACGTCTTTCATCCCTAGAGAAACACAAATGGGTGACTAAGATATTTGGATATGATTGTGAGATCATTTAAAAGAAAGGAAAAGACAATGTGGTTTCTGACGCTCTTTCAAGAAAATATGAAGATGAAGGGTCCCTCTTTTCCCTTTCCTTCATTGTACCAGATTGGCTCCAAGATATTCGCCAGGAATGGTTGTAAGATCCCAAAATTTTGCGTCTGATCCAAAAATTACAAGACAATTATCCAACCTTTCCAGGGTACTCTTGGCACAATGGCGAGCTTCGCTACAAAGGCCATCTGTATTTAAGTAAACAATCATAACTTAAATTCATAGTGTTTTCTGAGCTTCATGCTACACCTAGTACTGGGCACTTACGGTTTACCAAAACCTATGACATGGTCAAATGTTCTTTTTTCTGGGATGGTATGAAACATGTGTTATCTTTTTAGCTCAGGAGGCACTTCACATGTTTTTCTTGTACGTGGAAGTAACCTTGTACCTACACTACTAGACACTTGGATTTCTAATGGGTTTTTATAAAGTTGTGATAAAGTGGTTCTTTTATGTAAGTGACTTTTTAATAAAGTGTACTTTCTAATATTAAAGTGACCTTATTTCATAAAGTGCACTTATGTTATAAAGTGAAATTGTACTTTAATATTTTAAAGTGATTTATTTTGGAGGGGATGAATCATGTCCCTTGATCTTGTAAAGGAAATATTAGATCTTGGCCATTGGATTTAGGGTTGGAGAAGGTGAAGGGTCACTTTCAGATTATAAGAGAATACCTAGGGTAGTGTGCAATATAATGAGAAGGATATTGAGAGATAATTTTCAGAGTAAGCTTGAACAGGATATTTAGGGCAACAGGCTGGGTGCTTTTCCCAAGAGAAAGTGGGCACAAATCCCAAGGCTATTTGCAGTGAGGAAGTGATGTATCTTACAACTGATAAAAAAGTCACAATGTATGGATCCGTACAATTCACACAACGTAGAGGAGGGCAAAAATTTCGAGGCAACATTGTTTCACACAAATAGAGGAAATTTTCTGGTGTTTTCTGTTGGTGATTTGGCCAATTTCCGGTGTTGTTCGTATAGTTCTGGTGTGGCATGATTTCCAAGGTGTTCAGCTGGTCTGTACAACCGTACAACTTCTTTGGCACATTTTCCAAGACAACAAATTGTGTGGGTGGTTTTGGGTGCTTGTAAGTGGTTTTCTCTTGCTGGAAATTGTATTTCTGCTGCTGATATTTAATCTCATGAAGCTAAATAATATATCTATCATTGGGTTTACCACATTGGGGTTTTCCATGGCATTGTCTAAATTTCTGTGTATTTCATGGTTGAGTGATTACTGTTCATTGTGTTTATTCCGCTGCAAAAGTGCTTAGCAATGTGTATTTCTATTTATGGTATTTTCTGAATGTGAGTTTATACATATCGAAGTTCATTTAAGAAAGTTGTCTCTAGGTTACTAAGTGTATGAAAAAACTTATTATTTGCTGATTTTGTTCTTAAATTTCTACATGGTATCAGAGCTTGGGCTTTGAGTTACAGTGAGCAGTGATATTTTTTAGCAAGGTTTGAAGGGGGAAATCCATTGTTTGTTTTCCTTTGAATAGTGACAAGGAATATGGATGCATGCATTATATTTGAGGATCGATTGGATGGAATTTCCAACTATTTCTAGTGGAAGGTCCGAATGTCAACCGTTCTCAATGAGAACAAGAGTTGGAACTATGTCAGTTCTGTTGTTGTGGCTCCCACAAAATATCCTATTGATTTGGATTTTCATGAGGTAAAGGAGGCCAAATCTCAAAGTATCATTCTAGATGGTGTGAAATACCCACTCATTCCACATCAGTTTGAGAACAAGACAATTCATGAGATGTGGGAAGCTTTGAAAAATTTATTTGAGGCTAAGAATGCCAATCAGAAGATGGCCTTGAAAGATAAGTTGCATGACTCGAAGATGGATAAGGGTGAGGATGTTGCATCCTATCTTACTAGGATAACCCAAGTTAAGGACGTGTTAGCTGTAGTGGGAGAGATAATCTCAAAATCCAATTTGGGGAGGATAGCCTTGGAAGGAGTCACAAAGGAATGATATGTCTTTGTGAAGTGTGTGGTGGGTCAAGAAAATTTTCCAGATTGGAGTAGGTTGTGGGACAACTTCACTCAGGAGGAGATCCATATGGGGACTCATAACAATGGTCAGAAGGAAGACAAAGCTGATGAGAATGTTGCTCTTGCTGCAAAGGGAAAGAAGAAAGGAAATTCTAGGAGGGACTTGAGTAAAGTCAGATGTTATTGTTGTAACCAGTTGGGGCACATTTATTCTTAGTGTCCTGAGAAGAAGAAGAAGAGGAAGGAAAAAGAGAGGTCTGATACAACTGCTACAACAACCATGGAGGAATTTTATACCAAGTTTGATAAGGAATTTTATTTGGTTACTCTAGTATCCAGTGTCAGTAGTGGAGTATTTGGGGGTGATATTAGATGGATTGTTGACAATGGAGCATCTTGTCACATGACGGGAATATGGAAAGCATTCTTTATTATCACAGATACATGCCATGACTGGCTGGTGGAGAGTGAAGGTGGTATGGTGCAAGATGTATGTGGAGTTAGAAGGGTTAGATTCCGGCTCGAGTATGGAGGATTCCTGGAGCTTGATGGAGTTCTCTTTGTTCTAGGGTTGAGGGTTAACTTTCTCTTAGTTTCAACCTTGGAGGATGTTGGATATTATACATTGTTCAAGAGGGAACATGTATTTATCTCCAGGGAGGGAGAGAACCCGTTGGAACCAAAACTGATTGGTGATCGGGTGGGCAGGTTGTACATGTTGCGAGGACAACCTTCAAAATACGATTCAACGTCGGATGAGGAGCATGAGGCTCCTGAGACTACTGTGGGCCCAAGGATTTAGTATTTCATTTTGAGGGAAGAGAGGGAGTATCTTATGATCACTGACATGAGGCTCAACTAGTGTGATCGAACCGATGCTCAGGGTGGAGTGGATTCTCCTAGGAGATCAAGGTTCAGAATAGCTGTTAGGAGGATGTCTTCTGGTTTGAGTTCTGTGCAGTTGTTGAGGATGGATCCAAGTTCAAAGGGAGCTCCTATTGAAAGCAATGTGATGGGACCGAATGATGGTGAGGGTAGTGAGTACATCCCTCTCTACGAGGGAGTGTTATCTTTTTATCTCGGGAGGTACTCCACATGTTTGTCTTGTATGTAGAAGTAACCTTGTACCTACACTACTAGACTCTTGACTTTGTAATGGGTTTTTATAAAGTTGTGATAAAGTGGTTCTTTTATGTAAGTGAATTTTTAATAAAGTGTAACTTCTAATATTAAAGTGACTTTATTTCATAAAGTGCACTTATGTTATAAAGTGAAATTGTACTTTAATATTTTAAAGTGATTTATTTTGGAGGGAATGATTCATGTCCCTTGATCTTGTAAAGGCAAGATTAGATCTTGGCCATTGGATTTAGGCTTGGAGAAGACGAAGCGTCACTTTCAGATTATAAGAGAATACCTAGGGTAGTGTGAAAGACAATGAGAAGGAGATTGAGAGATAATTTTCTAAGTAAGATTGAAGAGGATATTTAGGGAAGCAGGCTAGGCACTTTTCCCAAGAGAAAGTGGGCACAAATCCCAAGGCTATTTGCAGTGAGGAAGTGTTGTAGCTTACAACTGATAAATAGGTCATACTGCACAGATCCGTATAGTCTATACAGTCCGTACAATAGAGAGGAGGGTGCAGATTTCGAGGTAGCATTGCTGCATGCAAATCGATGCAGTTTTATGGTGTTTTCTATTAGTGATTTGGGAAATTTTTGGTGTTGTCCATACAGTTATGGTGTGGCACAATTTCCAATGTGCTGTTTAGCTGGTCCATACAGGCCGTACAACTTCTTTGGAATGTTTTCTAAGACAACAAATTGTGGGGGTGGTTTTGGGTGCTTGTAAGTGGTTTTCTCTTGCTGGAAATTATATTTCTATTGTTGATATTTAATCTCCTGAAGATGAATAATATATCTCTCATTGGGTTTCCCCACATTGGGGTTTTCCCTAGCATTGCCTAAATTTATGTGTATTTAATGGTTGAGTGATTTCTGTTCATCGTGTTTATTCCGATGCAAAAGTGCTTAGCAATTTGTATTTATACTTATGGTATTTTTTGAATGTGAGTTTATACATATCAGAGTTCATTTAAGACAATTATCTCTAGGTTGCTAAGTGTATGACATAATTTAATATTTGCTGATTTTGTCATTAAATTTCTACAATAGGACGTCCGCACCTTTGTGAAAAAATGTGATGTCTTTCAACGCAACAAGGGAGAACAATCAAAGCCCCCATCACACTACAACCGATTCCAATTCTACCTACTTTTTGGAGGGATATCTCTATGTATTTCATTGCTGGATTACCTAAATCAAGCAATAAGTCAGTCATCATGGTGGTAGTTGACCGTCTTTCCAAATATGATCATTTCTATGCTCTTCAACACCCATTTACTGCCTCCACTGTGGCTCAACTTTTCATGGATCATATGTTCAAGATTCATGGCATGCCTCATTCTATTGTTCCTGATCGAGATCCCACTTTCACCAACAATTTTTGGCAAGAATTGTTTCAGCTATAGGGAACCCAATTGCATCTCAAAACAACCTATCATCCTCATAATGGTGGCCAAAATGAAGTTCTCAACAAGTTTTTGGAAACATATTTGAGGTGTTTTGCATCTGAGAATCAAAATTAGTGGGCTCAATGGTTACCACCAGTTGAATGGTGGTATAACACATATTACCGTAGAACTACCCACATACCTCCTTTTGAAGCAATATATGGAAAAAATCCACCTTCCGTTATCTCATATATTCCAGGTGTCTTGAAGGTTTAGGTGGTTGACCAAAATCTTATAGTTCGAGAGGCTATTCTCTGTTCCCTCAAAGAGAATTTGGTAATGTCTCAGAATTGCATGAAGCAATGAGCAGATCAAGGTCGTTTTGAACGTCAATTTGCTGAAGGGGACCAAGTGTTTCCTCGACTGCAGCCTTATAAGAAGACACCACTCAAGGATGAACATTGTCATAAATTTGCTCCTAAAGTTTATGGTCCTTATACAGTTCTCAAGCATGTGGGACCGATTGCCTACAAGTTAGCTTTTCCAAGTCATTCTAAGCGCCATCCTGTTTTTCATGTCTCATGTTTAAATAAGGTGATTGGAACCAAGTTCTAAACTCAAACTAGTCTCCTTGAGTTGGATGAATAAGGCTCCATTGGGTTTCTAAGTAGTATTGGACCAACGTGAGCATTTTCTCCATCACTGCACCATCAAGGAAGTGTTTGTACAATGGAAACATACAACTCTAGCAGATACCACCTGGGAGCTAGCTACCATTCTGCAACAATTTCCTCATCTCAAGCCTTGAGGAAAAGACTATTTTTAAGGGGGAGGGAATGTTAGGGACCTAACCTCCCTAACCCCTCATGTAGTTAGAATAATATATTGTCCATGCAATAAAGGCCAATATTAATAATGTCTAGTAATAAGGAAGAATAAGTCAAATGTAAGAAGACCTAATAGAAGCTTCCACTTCTAAAAGATAGTCCTCTAGATTGTTCTTGTGGTAGATAGATTTAGTATAAATAGGACACGAGGGCATGAGAAGTTTTATCTGGAGAATTATTTTAATAGATCCCTCCTCTACTGGAGGTTCCCCCCTCGAACAGACAATTGAACATCGTTTCCTATCAATAAAGGTATTATTTTGGTGTTGTGGTTCCATATAATTGGTTGTTCCATTGTTATTCTCTACAATATTTTCGTTTTCTGTTTCTATTCCACTGTTATTCTCTGCAATATTTCTCTTTTATACTATTATAATATATATGGTATCTAACAGGTGTGCATACAATTACAATGCTATCTCTTTGACATTTAATTCACATATAATATTTCCTACCTAACATCACACAGTATTTCCATCCTAAAACATAAAATACATAGGTTCTCTGACCATAATAACCATAGATACAGAGGCAACCTAGCACAAAAAATATATATACATAGGCACTCCGACCCAAAACATATACATAAACCACTGGCATTCTCCTAAAACTATCCCAATTTACACCAACTCTCTTCCTATTGGCCTACCCAACCCAAGGAATGTACCCCTTCACTGCTCATAGTTCATCAGGCGTCCCATTCATTTATCAGGGTTGACTCAAGGAATTTTGCCCCTTCATTTTCCTAAGTCCACCGGGCTGCACCATTCATTTATCAATGTCTCTCTAGCACAAGTAACTAGTAATATCACTACTAATATCTCAAGGGAAAGTCACTGATAGGAAGAACTACTAATAAATAACAAACAAAAACCTTTCCGCTACAGTGCAACTCATACAAGAGTTCACTCTTCATGACTAAAAACCTGGTTCTTTGACATTGCAACTCACACAAGATTTCACTCTTCAGGCCCGACTACCTGGTCCTTCGACAATGCAACTCACACTAGAGTTCACTCTTCAAGCCCAACAAACTAGTTCTTCTACTGTACTCACCCTCTAGGCCAAAGCGTCCCTTTCACTGTTACAAAGTTCCTCATGTGATCCATCATTTTCCAAGGTGTTGTTACGCAGACGAATGCCAACTTGTTGCTAGAATTTCACTAACAATCTATATCATGTGGAAATAATCCATTTGCATCATATGCATACATCCAATATGAGAGATCATCATACAATTTTTATTTATAAATTTTCAAATCTGTTTTATATAGGAGAAACAAATTTCCCCAAGCATGAGTTTTCTTCTCATTATGTTTGGCTCTTGCAACTGTAGATATCAATATTCCTTATGGGCTTACATCCATGGAATATCCAAGACCATTCTCCGGACAATATTCTCAATGTCCATGTAGCCAAACAAATTGTTAACATATCATAACAATTTTCAATTATTAATTTGTCAAATTTGTTTTATACAGGAAAATAAAATTTCTCAGGCATGAGATTTATGCTCATTATGTTTGGCTCTTGTATTTTTAGACATCAATATTCCTTATGGTCTTACATCATTTCCATATCCAAGACTACTTTGCCTGCAATTTCCTGAACTTTCTTGAAGCCAAACAAATTTTTAGCACTTATGCACATTTTCAACAGTTCATGAAATGATCTCAAAATTGTAATTTACCAGCAATTCAATCATTTCCATACATTATTCACATTAAAAATGGAATTCAACCATTACTCATATTATCTAGAATGAAACTATCATTCACTATACATGCATTATTAACACACCAAGATTTTCATAGTGCAGTCAAAATTTACCAAAAACCAACGTACCAACAATCATGGTCACATCTACACAATGCGTCCTTGCATTGACTCTGGAATACCATATGTTCATGTCATGTATTCCACTATGTGAGTTAGAATATATGGCCCACGCCTCAACACGTCATCCAAACTCTTCCCCAATTACTTTCCTGATTTTTTGGATACCTTCCTCTTCAACCCATACACAACACTAGGAACATCATCCCTTGGTGCTATTCAATGTCGAAAAAGAGGTCGTAGTCCAAACATTGGTTATATAGGAAAAAAATGTTATGCACTTGGATGAGACTATAGAATTTCCATATACAACCTCAACATGGCCTCACACATGGCCATCTCTAATATAATTCATTGCTACCGTAGGATTATGTCTCTTGTCTTGAATTGGTTATGATCTCACAACCAACATAACACTATGCAATTAAATTTTTCATAGATTAATTTAAGCAACAAACAATATTTTCATACTCAAGGCCTCCCGTCTTTACATCAATTCAAATATTGAGAAATTAACTAAGGGAATTCTTACCTCAATTCCCTTCCACATTTATGCATCATAAACAACCTCAAATGCATACACGCGTGACTGTTATTACATTACTTGATGCTACCCAATCAACTTGTACTTTGTAGAAGCTCACAAGATCCTTTCACCAACCTATTGATCAACATTCCCACCATCCTAATTTGTCTTCATATGGATGGATACCATAAGAAAATAGTATCATCATCCTTTTTATCTATGCGATAATAATTTTTCCTGGATACACAATCCATCACCAGTTTTATTCAAATACCATAGCATCATTATTTCATATATATATCAACAAACTAATCCTAGTATACAAGCATGACATATACATGTCTAGGCATGTCCACATGCACCCATGCACCCATGCACACCAATATGAGTTAAGAAATTAATATCATCATGCCTATTTCATGTACATGCACTTTATCTTTCTTATATGCATCATGCATAAACTCTATCATGCACTCCAATGCACATTTATTTCAGATTTATTTATTTATTTAGTTGTTGTTGTAGATGGATATCCTTGAATTTTTGTAGAACCTTGCTGCCCTGCGCACTATCATTCTTCTCAACTATGCACCATTGGCCCCTATTCTGAACCTTCTAGACAAGCCCCACTTGGCCATTCTACATTTTTGTTGGCACAAGGGATAGACCCAGGGTTCAATGCTTCAACAACGCACCAACAAAACCCTAACTACCGGTCCTTTCGACAACACCTGTGAAGTAGATGAGGTCTCACCCAAGGTAGAGGCAGGGGTGGTTGCAAGACTCAGGTGTCTGCAACCTTATCTAGGACACAAATATGTGATTCTAACTCTTAGAAAGCACTTTAGAATAGATCATTCATCATTATTTAACCCTCATGGCACTCCGCAGATGGCACAGAGCACTGCAACATTCACTTAGATCTAGGTTAAGTTAGCACTTAACAACAACAAAATAGGTTTAGCACTCAACACTTTCATATATGTCAGATCTACACCCATACATCTAATAAGCACAAAGCAAAGTAGATCTATCTAAGTATATCATAGCAAAGCACATATCATAATCATATCAAAGAACAACACATGGAAAGAGACCAACACATTAGGTCAAAGCACCGAGCACAACACATAGAGTTACCGTGGTTCACCCCCACCCTGGGGCTACATTCACAAAGTCTTCTTCTTCTTTATTAGCTTTGGTCAATCAGGTTACATCTTATAGATCAAAATTATACTCCACATAGGACAGGAGATCTGCGCGCACCTCGCCAGATCCTCCTTCCCCGAGTAGATCTATCACAGAGAATTCTTACAATTCGTGGAATCAACACTTATAACACTTGCACTCAGTTCTGCAAGTCAGTCACACAATATACACAAGCCTTTACTAGCACTTAGCTTATCTTCTCCTCTCTTCTTACATTTCCTAACTACTTATTTATACTTTACAAAATAGGCCTAAACATGGGTAAACCCATGGGCTGACATCCCATACCCATTACATTATCCCCCAAAACCCAAAAAGGACCCAATAAAGGGGTCTAGCTTCCACGATCTCTGCTTCGCATTGCGCTCCATCTTTGACAAGCTTTTGAAGTCCAAAAATGGTAAAATATGACCAAGTGTTCCTCAAAACTTGGTCAAGGGCCAACATGCCCCCAACACTCACTTGTGACTCATGCTGAGTCACTCTAGTCTGATCAATTCTGCCTTGAATGCCTCGAGCTTGGCTCGAACTACTTCGACCTACTGTAGTGTGACAACCTCTTGCTTAGTGAACTCCTGGATCATTGCATCATTTATTGGCCCTTCCAGGTGCTGTTTTGTGGTGATGATAACTTGTTCAAGCTTGGTTCCCTGGCTTTAAACTTCAGTGAATAGTTGGAATGCCTTTTCTTGGATTGGTTGAAGTCATTGGGAGGCTTCCATCACTTTACTTTGCAGCGTGTGTACCTATTGTTGGGCGGTGCGTTGTTATGGAAACCTCTTCATTCTTTCGAACGGGGTCAAGGCCTTCAGCTGCGCCTGTAACGTATCTACGTGCTGCTTTGCTTCTTGGAGATGTGCCTCCAATGCCTGCAACTCTAGATTCACTGTGAGGTTCTCATAAGTCTGGGTGCTTCTAGCGCTCAACTGCTTACATTCTAAGGAAAAGGTTTTTAATCGGCCAACTGCTCTACATGCAGTTTCCTCCCTTAGATCCCTTATTTCTTGAGGAGTCTCAGGCATGGTAAGAAGTTCCAGATCTGCGATGCACTGCTGAAGTTGTTGGATTACATATTCAAGTTGTGCCACCTGCTGTGGGACATGTTATTCAATATTTACTTCTATGACTGTCACAGAGCAAAGTTCTTTGTGAACCCTTTCCTGTACTTCAAGTTGCTTTGCTAGCAACTGGTCCTTGCTCTACTGTAACTGTGCTTTTTCCTCATCCCACTTCACTTGCAGGGCAATATTTTCCCATTCTTCCTTACTCTGTTGTTCTACAAGTGCGCTCTGTACATGTGTCAAAGCCTGGGTGGCTTGCGCTGTGTCTTCTTGAGCTCATCGAAGGCAAGCTTCGACTTTCTCGGTGAGCTGGCGTAATTCGGTGGGCTCATCGCCTGTTCCTTCTGTTCCAATTGTCAAGGGTGCAGTAGAAACTTCTCGACTGGACTGGAGTGCCTACTACACTTCTTGAAGTTCACCCTTGATTCGGATGAATACCTCCTCCTACTTCACTTCTTGATTTTTTGGGATCTCTAGTGAAGCATCATTCAACGCAGCGATTAAGAAGTTGAAGTCATCCGGTGTGAGGGTAGTATTAAACATAGTCCAGGTGGCCTTAGTTTTCTTTCGAGATGAGGGATTTGGTGGGGTAATATTCCTTTTCTTAGTGGGATCCTTCTCCTCTCTAGGCGGATTAAACTCGCCTTTGTTTTTCTCAACCTCTGTGCCACCTAGTTCTTCACCATCACCTCCCTGCGTAGGTGAGATCAAAGTAGTCTTCGTGGATATGCTATGGATATCTTGAACTTTATCATCCTTCTTGGTCTTTCTTGGTCCAGGTGTATCCGACATAGCTTCAGGGATTTCCACGTCAGACATTTATGCAGGGTCCTCTGCAATAAGGAGGTCCACTGACCATTCCTTGGTAATCTTCTCCAAGTCTTGTTCTGTCAACTTGTAGTACGACTGGAGTTGTTGGTTGTACTCATCAACGCATGATGTGATATAGGTGAAGTGGCAGTCCGCACTGAATTTTATCAAAGGTCTAAACCTATGAAGTGTGTTTGGGGTGAGGCATGGTGTAGACTGGATTGCATTCTTCAATTGGTTGTAATAAGCATGGAAGACAACATTGGACTGCCACTTCTTGTTCATGTCACTGGAGTACCACAACGTACAGAACTTCGCGGCTAGTGGTTCGAAGGGTTCGATCTCCAGAAATGTGGCACCTTTTGGTAGCTCCCAGGTGATGAAAGCGAATAGTATGAGCAACCAACTAAAGTGGAACTCGTACCCTTGGTCTTGCGCTTCTCTAAAATCAAGCTCTAGATGGTTTACAAGGTACTGTGCCCAGTTCATCTATAGTCCCTCGACGCACTTCCCTGCGAGGTCAACTATGAATCCAGTCACTTGTGTTGGTCTGTTCTTGTGAACTAGCTTGCCCGTGATCAACTGACAGGTAAGGTGCACTACACCACTCTGGATAGAGGCTACCTTGTAGCCTCGCGTTCCTTTCTCGACATCACCATAAGTTTCTTTTATCCTCTATGCTAGTGTTCGGTTTGAGGTCTTTCTCGGGTAAAACTCCTATGGGTCAGGGCCTTTCATACTAAGGCCTGTGATTCGATTGATCAAGGTCAAATCCATAGTGATACAACAGTCCAACCATAAGTATCCTTCGTGGTAGCAGGAAAACAACAACTTGATGCATGCATTGACTTCCTGGTGTCTGTCGAAGTGCGAGATCTTCATTACATTAAGCAGTGTGGACTGCACAAGGTTCTGGGTCCATGAATGTGGGACAATATTAGAATTCTTTCCTTTGTTCCTGGTTAAGTACTTATGCAAGGATAACATGTTGTAAAACTTACGATCTCCAAGGTTAAAATCACTAAATTTCAGTGCTGCGAGCTTATCCTGGTCAACACGAACTGCGTGCACCTCTTTCAGAAGGTACACGGTGATCAAAGTGTACTCAAAGTTGCGAGGTACACTATCACGGTTTATGTCACCGCTTAGAGGTGGTAAGTAAGTAGGTAGAATGTGTGGGATAAGCTTGGCATTTGCGATGTCATCCCTGTGCTGGGTCCATTTCTCATCGATCAGCCGGGATGGACTGGTGCAAGCAGTGGAAGGGGAGGCCTGGGGTCCTCTCGTTGATGAATCTTGGACTCCTATAGATAATCCTCGATCTGACATGACTCTCTCAGTCGTTAAGTCAATCAAAACTTCTTCAACTACTTTCTCAGCAGCGCTAATCTCATCCGACATACAAGCTTGGGTCAACTAGCTTGGGTGTAAAATGAATTCAGAGACTACAATGAACGGTATGGGAACAAGGCAATGATCACAGGGTGAAGTAATCTCAGGTTTCGAGCTCAAATTCTCACTTAGAAAAAAGTATTCTTGGTGCGTGGGGCGACGAATTAAGTAGGGAAACTTAGCAATGGTCTTCTTGCAACGGGTATGAGGCTGCATTAACTTATGTTCTGTCCGTTATGGCGTGGTCAAATGGTCTAGTGGCGAGCCATAAATGCTTTTCGACCAATTCGAAGTGGCAATCGAACGATTATACTGGCTTCCAATGGATATATTACTTCGCCTCGACGAAGTGGCATATGTCACTGTTCTGATATCCCGACGAAGCTCAATTCTTGTGGTTTTTCCTTTTGCAAAGTTTCCTCCGTAACCTTCTGTAACTTTTCGATCTTGGCTCTCTTTTTACTTAGCTTCCTATCCTTCTTCCCAGTGAGCTTTGTCTAGGTCATCCTTTTTCCATTCTGAGTCTTATCTTCTCTCGACATAGTCACTTCGTGCTGGTGAGATTCTCTCCTAGGGTTTAGGTATATCACTTCTTCTTTTTCTGGGGTAGAAATTTCATCCTTTTGTGTAGCTTTGGCCTCAACATTTGGGCTTCTAGTGTCATATGGCTTCGAGCGGTTCTCCTGTTCTTCTATTAACTGTGCGATCCTTTTAGTCATGAATTTTTTTAACTCTTGTCTCCGCTGTTCTAAAACCTCTTCTTGTTCCTTCTTTCTGGCTTGATCTCTTTCAATCCAAGGTTTTTCGAGTAGCATAGTAAACAAGGTGTTGTCCTCAATGAATTTGATAATCTCAAAATCTTCTTTTGTCGAAGTTCCATTCACTGTCATAGGTATCTAAGCAAGTTTTCCACATAACATCATCAATTTTCCTCTTAATAGTCCTATTCCTCCCAACGAAGGAATCATGGTAGGCTTCCCTATAGATTCCCAAGTTCTTTCTGGCATAATGTTCACTTGTGTTTCTTAATCAAGAATACAGTCAATGTCGAAGTCCCCTATTCTTGCTTCGAATTGCTCCTTTTCTTTGAAGATCTTTGGTAATCAGACATTTTTGTGTTCCTTCAGGGTTTCTTTCATTTGTATTAATACTTTCTCTGATTCTTGCTGGGTTTCTTCCTTTTCTGGATCTGCCTTATGGTCTTCTTGATTTAGATTTATCCTTTCAAGCTTAGGGATCATTCTAGGGAAATCCAATACCTCATGATCCCTAGCTTTGCAACATAGACAACTAGGTCTTCTACCAGGGAATTCCTTATCTAGATGGCTTGGTTTTCTGCAACTGTAACATAGGATTAATCCTCGCTTTCTTTTAAATGATCTCCAGCCTCTTCTGTACTGCGCACTAGAATCGTGATAACTAACCTGTAGAAAATTCTTTCTAGGATCCTACATGCATTTGTTAGTCCAGACATTATTTTTATGCATAGGTATAACATATATATCATTATACTTATCAGATATATTTAGATTAAACTTTCTTTCAACTATTAATGCCCTAGTTTTTAAGCTAGGACAAAATCTATCAAACATACCTAGATCCATGCTCTAGAAAAAAATAAAAAATAAAAATTCACTTATCTTACTTCTACAGAGCACAAAGCTTCCAGATCTAAGAAATTTTGACTATTCTTACCTTTATTAGAGAACAAAGCTTACAAATCTTACCTCTTTTCTACAGATCTGACCTCTTTCTTTCAGAAAGTTCCACTTTTACTTTTCTTAGAGCACAGAGCATTCATATCTCGGTTCTTTTCTTCAGATATGATCTTCCTTTCTTCAGATCTAACCTTATTCCTGGCAAAAAGCTTCACAGGTCGAGTAAAAATCTGCGCACTAGGGCAATAGATCTACGCACAAAGCTTTCTTTTGAACAAAGTTTCTTCTTCCTCAGTTCCCAGCAATCACAGTTTCAAGTCCCGACAACAGAACCATTTGTTGGCACAAGGGGCAGACCTAGGGTTCAACGCTTCAACATCGCACCAACAAAACTCTAACTACCAGCCCTTTCGACAACACCTGCGAAGCAGATGAATTCTCACCCGAGGTAGAGACATGGGTGGTTGAAAGACTCAGGTATCTGTAACCTTAGCTGGGACACAAAGATGTGATTCTAACTCTTAGCAAGCACTTTAGCATAGACCATTCATTAGTATTTAACCCTCATGGCACTTCGCAGATGGCACAGAGCATCATTCACTTAGATCTAGGTTAAGTTAACACTTAGCAACATCAAAATAGGTTTATCACTTAGCACTTTCATATATGTCAGATCTACACCCATACATCTAAGAAGCACAAAGCAAAGTGGATCTATCTAAGTATATCATAGCAAATCACATAACATAATCATATCAAAGCACAACACATGGAAAGAGACCAACACATTAGGTCGAAGCATTGATCACAACACACAGAGTTATCGTGGTTCACCCCCACCCTGGGGCTATGTCCACAAAGTCTTCTTCTTCTTTATTAGATTTGGTCATTCGAGTTACAACATAGAGCTAAAACTTATACTTCACATAGGACAAGATATCTGTGCGCACCTCGCCATATCTTCCTTCCTTGAGTAGATCTAGCACAAAGCCTTCTTACAATCCGTGCACTCAACACTTACAACACTTGCACTCAGCTCTGCAAGTCGGTCACAGAATATACACAAGCCTTTACTAGAACTTAGCTTATCTTCTCCTCTCTTCTTATATTGCCTAGCTACTTATTTATACTTTACAAAATAGGCCTAAACATGGGTAAACCCATGGGCCGACATCCTATACCCATTACATTATACCTAAAAACCCAAAAAGGACCTAAGAAAGGGGTCTACCTTCCACTATCTCCTCTTCGCGTTGCGCTCCATCTTTGACAAGCTGTCGAAGTCCAAAAACGGTCAAATATGACCAAGTGTTCCTGAAAACTTGGTCAAGGGCCAACAATTTTCAACCACTAGATCCACTAGTGCTACCATCTCACAACTATTTCCTTTATGTAGAGTAGCTCGTCCCAACATATTTTGGCTAGAATTATCAATATCCATAATGTTGTAACATGAAATACTCCAACTAAATATTAATACTATAATCTAATTAACCACTCTCCATTTCCTTGACCAAATCGTTCTTGAAATACCATTCTCATTAATTGACATTTCAACATTTTGAAATATTTCTTTTATGTCATCTTTTTAATACACTTTTCCATCCATGGATTTGTTCAATTTTAAATACCTCCCTTCACTTCATTGAGTGATTCACTATGAAGCACTACTTGGCCACTCAAGACCACTATTCTCCAATTGGAATGATACACTCCTCAATTCTCACTTATACCTCGCTTTTGATGTGTACTATGCTAATATAGACAACTTTGTTGCTCTGAATACTTTAGAAAAAAATTGCTAGATCATATATAACAATTTCCTCTTCCTGCATTCCTACGCTTGTACATAGACATGACTCATCCACCCATGAGTTACACCTCATCTCATGATATCCTTTTTCCTTCTCTTGCAACAAGCTTTGTGGCCTTCAATATATTTCTATCTTCAAGGATATGGAGTCCTCCTTAAATCCTTGTACATGCAATGAAATTCATGACCTACTGATTTCATTCTTTATGTGAGAATCTCTATTTATTTTCCTTTGCAAACCATTTAGGCTCTATAATAGCTGAATACTAATATTCCTTTTCTCTTCCTTGGACCTTTGAAAACCTTAAATAACCTTCTTTGCAACCCTGCACTTCCCTTTGTAGCTCTTTTATGCTTAAACCAATAGTACAACCTTGACCTACTTCCTTGTCCTATGGAACTTGGAATTAATATAGAACATAACCAGACAATTCTCAATTCCAGAATCTTATCCTCTTGCTAGAAATCCCTTCATACAACTGTTGTCAATTTGGTTGTTATTGATGTCAACCTTGATAAATAGGTGAAGTATCATTGATTGATTGGTTTGAGATGCATTGTCAACATTGGACAGATTGTTATGAAGGTGACTTGAATGTCAAGCATTGTCAATATTATACATAATGTTATGAAGGTGACTTGAATGTCAAACATTGTCAATATTGGACATAAAGTTATGAAAGTGACTTGAATGTCAAGCATTGTCAATATTGGACATAATGTTATGGAGGTGACTTGAATATCAATAGAAAGATAATATTGACTAGTATATTGTATGAGCTTGATAAGCTCATCCTATATTTTATAAGGTTGAGATTGTGTCATTAACATCCATGCAGGAAGACACTGTCCAAATAAAAAGGGTAAATGGATAATCCAATATGGATCCATACAAATCACAAATAAATAAGTTAATAAGACATGGTTCATTAAAATTGATTTAGAAAATCTGAATTAAAGAAGAGTCCATAAATGAGACAGAATGTCAATGGTTGATTTTTGGTGAGGAAGAATTGACACTATCGAGTCACAAGTCGAGTCGATTCAAACAACAATAAGGTCGACTATCTAGAAGTTGATCGATTGCAAGACGAGTTGTAGACAAGTCGACCGACTGCAAGCCTGCATATTGACGGAAGTTGGAGAAGACAAGTCGATCTATTTCAAGATGAGTTGAAGACAAGTCGACCAACTGAAGGTCAAAGTCGACAGAAAAATGAGTTGGGAAACACAAGTTAGCCAAAGCAAATCGAGACGACTAAAGTTGAATTTCTCAAGTCGGTCCAAGAAAGAAGTAACCTAAAGGTTGAAGTCAAAGAAAACTTAAATACAAATCGGGTCGAGGTTGAAGCAAGATGGGTCGACTAGAATTGAAATACTCAAGTTGAAATTTCTCCTAGTTGATTCGACCAAAAATATGTTTGTCGGTCGAATGAGGAAACAAATACAAAAAAGGGTGAGACCGAGTCAAATATTTAGTGACTAGCAGCTGAGAGGGAACTAATTTTAATATAACCATCAAGTAAAATGTTTACAAGTTGAGTTTAAATAATCACCAACAAAGGAGATATGTGGAGGTCGATTTAGACATTCATGAAAAGGTAATATGTACTGAAGTCAATCTGGCATCTGACGATGAAAGGAAAATATGGGCAAGTTTCCTTCAAAGAACCGCCTGTACCGACCATATCGCACACTTTCTGGGGAAATTTATCTTGAGTCTACTAATTGTGAACATTATGCAAAAAACCCATGTCGTAGAATTTTAAAATTTGTTTCTATCACTCCAGAATATTCATACTAAAATTGCTGTCTAAATTGGTGTACGAAAATTAATTAATAAAATTAAACATTTGTGTTAATTAAATGAAGGGGTGCAATGTTTCATTCCAAAAGGACACATTGTTTCAAAGTGGCACCTTTTGGAGGACTTTATAAGTAAAGGAACATGAAGGGAAGAGCATTTCTTGGTGGATATATATATATATATATATATATATATATATATATATATATATGAAATTTCATTCTATCAGGTTGGTGCCTGTTTACAAGATGAGTCTTGTCATGAGGATTGGATTCCTCACATGTCAGTTGGATCTGAGATCAACAAGTTGAGTCTTTTTACGAGGGTTGGATTCCTCATTTCTTAGTTGGATCTAAGAACTACAATCTGGGTATTGTATGCGAGAGTTGGATCTCTCATATTTAGTTGAAGTTGAAGATATTAAAGGATTGATTTTATTTGTATTCATTCAAGTTAAAAATAAAAGAATGATATCAATTAATTGAACTACATATATCTTATTCAATTAATTTAGTTAATATATGAAAGTGTGAAAAGTAGCCAAAAGTTCCAGACACCAATTCACCCCCCTCTCAGTGTCGGTGTGTGTTTCAACAATTGATATCATAGCAGGTTCCTTCAACATAGTTTAAACACTAGAAGGTAGATTCTGAAGAAATGGGTGGACAAATGGCTCTCTCCATAAATGAAGCTCCCTTATTTGATGGAACAAAATACTCTTCATGGAGGGAAAGAATGAATTGGTATCTGAAGTCAAGAGGATCCAGGGTTTGGGAATCATTAGTATATAAACCTTGGTACTTAACTACCTCAAATAAAAAATCCAAAACTGCAAAAGAAGCAAATAAAAATAATTCAATAGCATGAATGGACTGTTAGACCAAGTCAAATAAAATATGGGACACTGCACCTCTACTAAAGTACCATGGCTTCAACTAGAGAATTCTTATATAAAAAAAGAACAAAACAAAGAAATGAATAATTTCAATCATTTTATAGAACAAAACAAAGAAACAGAGAAATCCAACCAGATTAAAGAAAAAAAGTCAGAAATGGAGAAATCCAATTAGATTGAAGAACAAAATATAGATAAAGAGAATTCAAATCAGAATAAAGAACAAAGCACAGAAGAGGAAAATTCCATCAAAGAATTGATGCAAACCCCAATCATCAACAAAGAAAACTACTACATCAAGGAATTGATGAATACCTCAGTATTCACTAAAGAAAAACTATTATATTTTAAGACTGATGTTGTAACTACATTTGAAGTGATTAGTATGGAACGAGGAAATGGTCTATATATGGAAGTTACTAAGGATGTTCTTGACCAGCTTGAATACACAATTATGTGCACTTTATAAGAGCTGGATAAACTTCAAAAGAAAGATATGTTGCTACTACAACAGTTAGATCAATCTAACAACCATGAAGAGAAAGAACAAAAGAATTTGCTAGAATACAAAGAAGAAGAGATCAATAGATTAAACACTAAAGTTGTTGATCTAACAAAATGAAAGAGTGAGTTGAAGGCATATGACAAACTCAATAAATGCACAGAATAATTAGAAGAAACAAAAGAAATGGTCAACATTCTAAAGAATCAACTTGAAGAAGCTAAGGAAAGTGAAGAAACCCTGAAGAGACAGTTGATTAAAAATGAAGAATCGTTCCACACGCTGGAATTTGAAGTCATCAACCTCAAAAGGATTCATCTAGAAAACACAGAAGAAATCAAAAGATTGAAGACTAAATTTTTTGATCTACCAAAAGAAATCGAAGAGTTGAAGACACATGAAAAAACCAATAAATGCACAAAAGTCTTGGAAGAGACAAAAGAAATAGTCATCAATCTAAAGAATCAACTTGAAGAACCTAAGGAAATAGAAGAAGACTTGAATATCCAGTTGACTAAAAATGAAGAAACATGTCGCATGTTGAAATTGGAAGTTATCAACCTAAAAAATAAGAATGAAAAAACAAAAGCAACTGTCAAATTCCAGAACAACTCAACCATCCTGGATAAGAAATGGAACAATAAAAGACCAACCGATGACAAAAATGGTATTGGGTACAATAAGAAAAAAGAAGGTGGCAAGTGGAACATCATTCAGAAACATGAGAAATGATTATCCTCTTCAAAAGGAAAAAGTGCAATTACAAACCAAACAGAAACCATGAACTTTGTTAAAGGAGGAAGATATAAAAGTAAAAAACAAGAAACATATAAAAATGCAGACTTCTCATGTCACAACAAAATCGAGTATGGAAACACATTCAATGGTTATTGCTTTTCTTGTAAAAACTTTGGTCGCAAATTAGTGGAATGCAAGAGTTCTGAAAATAAAAATTCAGGAAGGTCCAATAACTTAATGAGATGTTGGAGATGCAATTATGTTGGGTGCATGGAAAGGTTTTTGCATACCATGAGATGCTACAAATGTGATAAGTTTGGGCACAAATCCCAAGACTACAGGAAATCAAGAAGACAACCCATGAAAAATAATCCATACGAGTCAGGAAGGAAATCTAATGAACTTTGGAAGAAAAGAAGAGAGGATAAAGCTGAAAGGACAAATGTAGAAAATAAAAGTTCATCAAACAGAGTGCCTTATGGAAAGATATGGAGAAGAAAATATGAAGCATAAAGAAAGAAAGATGATGAAGATCTTACACCTAAAAATGAAGAAATTGATAACAATAAACTGATGGACGAAACTCCTAATAAGGAATGTGAAATTCAAATCTTTGCATATGAAGAGGAACATGATCAATGATCCAAAATTTATCTTTAAAGACTTGGCTAAGTTTTAAGCATGTGTTCATTTACCAATTAGGAATTAATGAAAGAAGAATAACTTAATGAGATATTATAGCAGCCATAATAAGAAATGTATATCAGAATGTAAGCACAAAGAAAAACAAACCATAACAACAAAGTTGTTAACATATTTTAGAAAGATTGCCTACATCTCTGGGCTTTGTATCAATGGGTGAGGCTTTATTATTTATCTTTAATGATTAAAAAGTACAACAAAAAAGTGTCAAAAGGATTACAAACTGGTCTAGCTATGTTCTTCTCGACCTCAAGAATTGAACACAACTGACGACACTGAAAAAGGTTGAGCGTAGCTCCCGGAATTGGCCCGCAAAGTTCCCCTCCTCAATGGATTCCCTACATAAAAATGGCTTTGGCTTTCAAAATATTCAACATTTATCTTGTTCTGAACTTCTCTTACTGTAAAAAAAACCTCTGGTTCTTATAGATGGAGTTGGGGTTCTCCTCCAAACTTCCTCCCAAGATCTGGCCTCAAATCGGGCTCCAGATCCCCCAATAATGGTTAAAATCCATTAATAAAAGGCTAAAAATCACAAAAAAATATAATATATTGTTTAAAAACCAAAAATTGGGAAAAACTCATGCGCAACCCCCTTTCTCTAATATCCTAGGCATATGGGTGCTTCCATATGGCCTCGGGCTAGGTGTTTTCCCTATTCTTTAGACCCTAGTCTTCCCTGGCTAGTTGTATGGGCCATGTGTCCTGGCCTTAACCTCTGGCGCCCCACCTGTGGCTAGCTTCTGGTCTACAATATCTAGTCGGTCGAGCTAGCCCCCGATGACCGGGGCTTATCCCCAAACTTGTGCACATAACCACTTCAAATATAATCTATCCCGCATGTTTAAACAAGGATCATACATTCCCGGGTGGCTAGCGCATTTGGCATAGTCCGTTGGTGCAACCAGAGGTCATGCGTTCGAAACTTGTGGAGTGCCAAACCAATTTTTTGAACCGACCCACCATGTGGTGCCCTATGATTGGGCCACATGTCACCTCTGGAATGGCTCGTACCATCCAATCATCGTACAATCAAAACCCAGTCAATGCATAGTTAGCATGCACAGTCATATGCCATGTCACCACTGTACAACCACATCATCTGTCCAGTCAGCTGCCACGTCAACATTCGTACAACCTAGTCACCCTGTCACGTCAACATCCATACAACTCAGTCACCCTGCCATGTCATCATCCATACATCCCAGTCACCCTACCACATCAACATCCATAGAACCACCTATCGTCTGTACTGCCATGTGTCATCTTGTCATTGGGCCACGTCATGTACAAACTGCCACGTGTGATCCATACAGTGCCATGTGTCAATTATGTACTAGTCCAAATTTGCCCAAAATTTCCAAAATTGAGTGACACGTGTCACCTCCTGGTCCTTCCACATGCCTTCTGACTTCATCATGACGTCACCTATCGTACTACTGACGTCAACAATATGACTTGTTGACTTTGACCAGTTTGAGTTTTTGCATGTTTGGGAAATCGATTAGAACGCGATAACTTTCGCATACAACGTCCATTCGTGAAAAAGATTATATGGTTGGAATCAGCGCGACGAGCCATACACAATGGCACTAGTTTCGTTTGATTCCAGAAATTTTATTTTTAGGCCTTTTTGGATCCATTTTGGATCATGCCTCCCCACTAAGACCTTTTGGTCCTCCAAAAGGGTATTAACCAGTCATCAAGTGTTGGATAGGCCACCCCACTTTTCCTTTGTCTTTAAACTCTGTCCTATGCACTTGTCTCATGAAGATCAATTACAAAACAACCATAACAACTGAAAACATATTGCTAGCCACTTGTACTTTTTTCACATCTTACTAAAGCCACTACCATCCATGTTGAAAACATTAGCAGTGATAACATCAGAAAAATGACTACAAATGAGCTAAGAAGTGCTTGCACAACATTAGCTTATATTGAAGCAAAGTATGATTGAATTTCCATTCTACAACCATCTCATGTTCATGCTTAAGATCAACTGCTTTATTTGACACAATTATAGGTGTGTTGCTTGCATAAGCTACCTTCCTTAATTGTTCCATTGTTTGAAGAGATTGCTTTTCTTCTATGTGATGAGCATGTACAACATATTCATTACCTTTGTTAGACAACACAGGTATTCCAACAGAGGATGAACACCTTCAGTAACCACTCACATAACCAAATCAAAGATCAACACACCGATGTTTTCACGTGGTAAAACCCCTACCGGGAAACATCCACGACCCCAACCAATGCGACCACTTGGAGCAATTTATTAATGCAAAAGAAAAAGACTAAAGAGAGATTTTACAATAGATTTTCTGACAACCGATCATCGACAAATGACCCTCCATGCTCTTTAAATAGAGATCATGGACCAATCGGGTGTTAAGCCACATATCAATGGCCATTAAGATCAAGGAGAGTATGAACCGTCATATCACTCTATGTCAGGAACATATCATGACCGTTGGATTTCCTAACTACAAATGCATACTAATGCACACTAAAGAAACACACTAAGAAACACACTTTTACCTAACAACATATTAGACCAAGTAGATATTAACTAACTCCTAAGTGTCTAAATATCCTAACATCCCCCCTTAAGAACAACTTGGGATAGGATTGAAGGATTTACAATGTTGACACAATAGGAGAAGGAAGGAGGCATTAGAGCCTATCCCCCCTTAATGAAAGCTTCCTGAATTCCTAACATAGATCGAAGTTTGGAAAACTTTGCTTCTGTAAGAGACTTTGTGAAAATGTCTACAACTTGATCTTTTGTAGGGAAAAAGAGCACTTCAATAAATTGATCATGAATGAGATTTTTGATGAAGTGCATGTGTATCTTGATGTGCTTACTGTGCTGATGTTGAACTGGGTCTTTGGCGAGCTTGATGGCACTCTGATTGTTGCACCAAAGGCTGGTCGGATGCTGTTGCTCGAATCCAAAATCTGAAAGGATCTGTCGAATCCATAAAGCTTCCTGACTTGCATATACGACTGCTCATTACTTTTCTTCTGCTGAAGAAAGTGAAATAGCCTCCTGTTGTTTCTTGCAGGCCCAAGTGACAGGTCTTGAACCAAGGCTAAAAACATAACCTGCAGTAGATTTTCGATCATCAGGGTCGCCGACCTAATCTGAATCAGTGAAACCAACCAATAAAGGAGTCCCCCCTGAACTGTAATGTATCTCGAACTGAACTGTACCATGGACATAGCGAAGTATCCTTTTAGCTTCTTTCCAATGGATTTCATGGGGTGTTTGCATATATTGAGAAACAAGACCAACAACAAAGGAAATATTAGGATGGGTATGAGTCAAGTATAAGAGGCTACCAACTAACTGACGATACTGGGTGGCATCAACTTCGGGAGAAGTACAGGTAGAAGTAAGCTTGACTCTAGATTGGAAGGGATACGGGGCTGGTTTACAATCATCCATGTGAAAGCGACGAAGAAGGTCACAAACATACTTAGACTGGGAAAGATAAATTCCTTCATTGGTTTGCAAAACTTGGAGTCTAAGGAAATAGTGAAAAAAACCTAAGTCTGCCATTTCAAATTTCTTCTTAAAGCTGGTTTTCACATGGTTTAAAATTTTTGAGTCACTAATAGTAAGGATAAGGTCATCAACATAAAGGAAAAGGATTATGAGATGGCTTCTGAATTTCTTGGTATAAACATTAGGATTATAATGGTATCTAGAGAATCCGATGTCAATAAGAAAGCTGTCCATTTTGGCATACCAAGATCAGGGAGCTTTCTTAAGACCATAAAGAGATTTGTTAAGGCAACAAAAAAGGCTAGAGTCATTATGGACATAGCCAGGAGGTTGTTCCATGTAGATTTCTTCTTTCAAATCACCGTGCAAGAAGGCATATTTAACATCCATCTGATGGACCTCCCATTTATGTGAGGCAACAAGGGAAAGAACACGGCAGATGGAATTCATTTTGGCTACAGGGGCAAAGGTTTCATTATAGTCAATTCCTTCAACTTGGGAGAATCCTTTGACAACTAACCGAGCCTTGTGTCTTTCAACACTTCCATCTGATGCATACTTAGTTCTGTAGACCCATTTACATCTGACAAGTTTTCTTCCTTTTGGAAGAGGTACAAGATCCCAAGTATCATTTTCCATTAAAGAACGATACTTTTCATTTATTGTTGTATCCCAATATGGATGACCTGAAGCTTCTGCAAATGTCTCTGGATCACGAGTCTCTGAAACTTGAGCCAAAAGAGAAGAGGCTCGTTGGAACTGTGAACGTGTTCGACGCTGATCTGAAGGATCGCCGACAAGATCACCAGCTGCTTCTCATGTTGAACGGACCCATCTAGGAAGTGGTGGAATTGGTGCTTGTTCAGGTTCAAAGGATGCATCTGGAGGAAGGTCAGCAGGCGAAGGTGGATTTTCATCCTCACTGTCGAAAAAGGAACAACTGCCGAAGAAGGCACAACCACCAAATTAGGCTCGCATGATGATATTTTTATGAAATTTAACATCTCTTCTAAGAATAATTTCATTACAATGTGGTTGAAGAATTATATAACCTTTGACATCTTTAGAATAACCAACAAATATACACTTCTCACTTTTAGGCTGTAATGCTTTCCTTTTCTCATCAGGAAAGTGAACCCATGCTATACTGCCAAATACATGGAAGTGACTTACATCTTGTTTAATTTTAGTCCAAGCTTCTTCCAGTGTTATATTTTTAAGAGACTTTGTGGGAGTGTGATTGACTATGTAATTTGCAAAGTTGATTGCTTCCGCCCAATACTTTAGACTTAACCCCTTAGATTGGATCACACAATTAGCCATTTCTTTTCATGTGCTGTTCTTTCTCTCAGCAACACCATTTTGTTGTGGTGTATATGGAATAGTGTGTTGCATTTGGATGCCCTATGTAGTGTAGTAACTTGTAAAATTATTGTTTACATATTTGCCTCCATTATCTGTTCTTAACTTTTGAATTTGATGTCTAGATTGCTTTTCTACAAGGGCCTTGTAGCCCAGAAACTTGTCAAAAACTTCGCTCCTAAGTTTTAAGAAGTAAACCCAAGTATGTCTAGAAAAATCATCAATGCAAGTTACGAAATACTTGCACCCAGAAAAATAAGGAGAAGAAAATGGACCACACAAATCACTGTGAACAAGGTATAAAGGGCTCGAGGCATGCCGAGAGGCACATTTTTCAAAACTGTCTCGATGATGTTTTCCAAGAACACAACTGGCACAAACACCATCTCTGCATGAAACAAGAGGAAGACTAGTCACCATATGTTGATTACATAGTTGCTGCAATGAGCGATAGTTTAGATGATCAAAATGCTCATGCAAAAGTTTGCTCAAGTCATCACTATGAGCAACAACAAATGATGAAAAATTTGATGACCCAAAGTTGTCAAACTTGTACAACCTGGTAATATCATCAGCAATTCCAGTTGCAAGAACATTCTTAGGATCTTTTAGATCCTTGATTACAACTTGGTGAGGTGAAAACTCTATGGTTTTACCTTCACTTGAATGAGTGATTTGATATACTGATAGAAGGTCACAAGAAAGATTTGGAACACATAATACATCATTGAAATGACCATTATCTACTTGAACTGTTCCAGATCCTACAACACTAAGAGATCTATCATTGCCAACAAATATTTTGTTGGTGTTACATTCATTTAGAGAAGAAAATATGGCTTTATCCTTAGCCATATGATAAGATGCTCCTGAATCAATAAGCCACTCATAAGAAGAAGAAGTAGAATTTGTGTTGAAGGAGAAACCAAAAGCGAAAAGTGCATGTCCATGAGAAGAAGAAGAGGAAGTAGAATCAATACTGATGTTGTGCTTCTTCATCACTGCTTCTAAAGCTGCCATCTTCTTGAAACATTTGGACTCATCATGATCATCTTTATCACAAAAGTTGCAATGTCTGCCAGTCTTCTTATTTTTATATTTTGCTCCTTTGTCACCATTAGGAGATGAAGCTGTATGAGCGGGTTTGGGACCCTTATATTACTTGTTGTTGTAGTGAGGATGTTTCTTCTTGGTATACTTGGGTTTATATTTTTGCTGGGCAACTAAGTCTTTATTATAGGTACCTGCAGTGTTGATCAGTCCAAGTTGTATAAGCTTATCTTCCTCTCTAATAAAGGGAGAACAAAAGGACTCAAGAGTGGTTTTTTCATAAGCTTTCCATAGAGCCTCTCTCATGGCATAAAAGGTAGATACAAACACAAAATATGCACTACCTAGCTTAGAAAGAATAAGATAGATGCAACTCTCTTCCTCCATTTTTATCTTACATTCTTCACATAAAATTCTGAGTGTTTTAAACTTAGATAGATAGTATCCAAGGCAAGAAAAATCACTTGGAATCAAGGTCAATATTTGATTTTCTAACTGTTGTGCTCGAATAATATTGAGTTTACCAAACACAGATTCAATCTTGTCCCAAGATTCTTCAGGGTCATCAATTTCTTGAAGGTGGCACCTTAAATCAGGAGAGATGGACATTTCGATTAGTCCTCGTGCTTTGTCACTCCTATTATCCCATTTGGATTTCTTATCATCATCAGTGGGTTCTTTTTCCTTTCCTAAGGTAATCCGGTATAGGCCTTTACTTCTTAATAAATCTTCCATATGAGATTTCCATTGGAAGTAGTTGTTGCTGGTAAGCAAGACATTACTTGTAGAAGCCATATTAAATATGCAGATAATGAGGATTTAAAAACTGAAAATTATTATCTGGATAGAAATATCTCAAAAAGTTATGCGGTTTTAAAAAAAACGGCACTGAAAACAGACTTCCGATGTCAGAGTTATGCCCTTTTTAAAAAAGGCATAAATGGTAACCAACTGACCACGTGATAGTGTAAGTTGCTTTATGAAGTGACCCACTTTTATAAAGAGAAGTGGGGATCACTTTTACAATGAAGTTACTTTATAACATAAAAACTACATGCAAAATAAATAACTCTAAAATAAAATATTAAAGCTACTTATAGTGATTCACTTTTATACTTGAAGTGAAATACACTTTACAATTTTAGCATGAACTTTTTCAAAAAACTAACAAAAGAGAGACTTGAACTCAAGACCTCTTACTTAATAAGGCAAGTTTTAACCAAATGGTCTAGAAAAACATATTGTAATGTTCAGAAGGAGGATTGATGTTGTTGTTGTTGTTGACGGCCTTGGAGAGAGTGCTAAAAAAAACACTCTTTTCATAGAAGAAAATTTTTTTGCTTCTCGATGACAACAAGGGTTAGATCTCGGTTAGCTTACCCGAAATATGCACCTTTTCCTATCTATTTCTGATTTGCTGAGATCACACAGGGCATGGGGAAAAGAGCATATGTAGATCTAAAAGATTAGCAACCCAGAAATAAATAATACAAAACCAAAATAAATCCAAAATACTACTCTGCAAAAATTTTAAAAAATGCGTATTCAAGCTTTATACCTCCGGATCTGACAGTAATGGCCGTATCTTGGGCAAATGAAAACCTTTTCGAGTGAAATGAAAAGTGTTCCTAAATGAAACGAGTGCTCCAAATAAAATGGAACAGTCCTCTTAGCCCAAAAATGTACGAAAATGACAGAAAATGGAGATGAGGAAACTCGACTTCACGATCTTGATCTACAATAGGAGCAGGTCTTCAAGCAGGCTCTGATACCATGTTTGACAACACAAGTATTCCAACAGAGGATGAACACCTTTAGTAAACACTCACATAAGTAGATCAAATATCAACACACCGATGTTTTCACGTGGTAAAACCCCTACGGGGAAACATCCACGTCCCCAGCCAACGCGACCACTTGGAGTAGTTTATTAATGCAAAAGAAAAAAATTACAGAGGGATTTTACAATAGAGTTTCTCACAATCGATCATCAGAAAATGACCCTCTATGCTCTTTAAATAGAGATCATGGACCAATCGAGTGTTAAGCCACAGATCAATGGCCGTTAAGATCGAGGAGAGTATGAACCATTAGATCACTCTATGTCGGGAACATGTCATGACCGTCAGATTTCCTAACTACAAATGCATACTAATGCATACTAAAGAAACACACTAAGAAACACACTTTTACCTAACGACATATTAGACCAAGTAGATCTTAACTAACTCCTAAGTGTCTATATATCCTAACAACCTTATTTAGTTAAGTGATATTGATTTTGTTCCCTGTAGAAGATTTCTTTGCAATCATACAAATAAGGGTTGCCTAAGACCATTCCACATTCATTGAGTGGCACCACATCACACGTTACCTCATCCACAAAATTTGATGGAATTGCAAAGTTTAAGGTGCATTGCTTTGTTATGTGCAATTTATGATTGTTGCTTATCCATTTAAGCGAGTAAGGTTTATGATGCATTTTAGTGTTTAATCCCAATTGTTTAACCACTTCCTCTGAAATCAAGTTAGATTGAGATCCACTATCTATTAATGTATCAATCTTAGTATGTTTCATTATCACCCTTATGTGAAACAATTTACTTCTAGAATCATATCCATCACTAATTTTACCTGTCAAACCAACTTCTATGATCTTAGTGTGATCACTTGAATCATATCCCAAGCTTATTGGCCGTGTTGTTGTTGCAATTGTTTTCCTCCCTTTCCTTTCTTTGAACCATTTTGGTCTCTTCTCTGGATGCAATTGCAAACAATGGTCATCATCATGCCCTTCTTTCTTGCAATACTTGCAAGAGAGATTCTCTTCCTTTCTTGCAATACTTGCAAGAGAGATTCTCTTCCTTTCTTGCAATACTTGCAAGAGAGATTCTCTTCCTTTCTTGTCACTGAATTTGCTTTCTTTCCATTCCCCTTTCTTTTGTCTTCTTTCTTTGAAGATGATTCCCCTGACACACCAACTCCTGTTTTACCTACTTTAATGTATGTTGCTTAAACAAAAACCTCATCAATATTAGTAGGTCCAAACATAAATACAATGTTAAGAATATGTGCAAGTAAACCTCCTATATACTTCATAAGAGTTTCTTGGGTATGTAATGGAATGTTTAACATTAATGCCATCTTACAAAATTCATCTGTTTATTCTTGCATCGTTTGTCCATTTATTAGTTTAAGACTTTGCCATTCAATTAAACTCTTCTCTTTATAACCCAAAGGATAAAATTTCTTTCTAAGTGAAAAAAAAAAATCTTTCCATGATGAGAATACATTACAAACTTGCTGCGTGCCATTTTGCAAGTTACTTTGCCACCAGATGAGTGCCGTGCTTGGGAGATGAAGCAATTCCAACTTGATTTGAGTTTCCTCATCCTTCACTTGTTGCACACTACAATAAGCTTCCATATATTTGACCCAGTTATCAAGTCTTTTAACATTGACTTCACCATCATACATGGGCAATTCAAATTTCACATCAAGCTTAAGTAAAGGCATATTGTGTTTATGTTTATGATAATGTTTTCTTGTAGTGGATTTTGAACTTGTACTTGAAGAAGAAGAAGCTGATGGAGAAGAAGGAGTTGAAGGACGAGGTTTAGGAGGATCCTCTCCTTGTTCACTTTTTTCTTGTTTTGATGATTCCCCTTGGAAAGGCCTCTTCCGTTCCAAGTAATCCTCATATAATAATTTTACCATCTCAGACATGGCGAATAAAGTCTTTTGCAATTCTATCTCGTTCTAAGACATGCCTTATTTCGATTCCATCTCCTCACTTTGAGAAATCCTCTTTCTTGATCCAATCTCAGGATCCCCTTTTACAAGCTCACCTTCACGACGACTCAAATTTTCCTTGGTAATCATGCAAACTCAAAAACCAACCATCAACCTTCTCTGATACCACTTGATCCGAAATTGATCTTTAAACACTTGGCTAATCTTTAAGTATGTGTTCATTTACCAATTAGGAATTAATGAAAGAATAAGAACTTAATGAGATATTATAGCATCCATAATAAAGAAATGAAGAACAAAATGTAAGCACAAAGAACAACAAACCATAACAACAAAGTTGTTAATGGATTTCGATAAGATTGCCTACGTCTCCGGGCCTTTGTCTCAGTGGGCGAGGCTTTCTTATTTCTCTTCAATGCTTCAAAAGTACATCATAAAAGTGTCAAAAGGATTACAAAATGGTCTGGCTGCGTTCTCTCAAGAATCCAACACAATTGACGGCACTGAAAAAGGTTGACCCTAGCTCCCGAAATTGGCCTGCAAAGTTCCCCTCCTCAATGGCTTCCCTGCATAAAAATGGCTTTGGATTTCAAAATATTCAAAATTTCTCCCGTTTTCAACTTATCCTACTGTCAAAAAAACCTCTGATTCTTATGGTTGTGGAGTTGGGGTTGTTATCACCATAAAAATTATACATGAAAGCCGAGTTTCAGATGTAGCGATGTAGAGACATGGCGCGATTTGGATGTCCAGGTCATATGTGGCAGCATGTAGACAAATATAGCGGAGGCGCGAGAGGTAGGACTTGAAGGACCGTCGATCTTGAAGCAACCTAGATCAATGTCTAAGGCACATATCAGAGAATGAAGCAACGCAGAAGATAAATGTTCGAGGGCAGGTTGGGGAAAACTACCGCGGTTTCATCCGTGGATGCGTGGCACCCTCAAAGGTACACCAGGGAGAAAAATGGCTTGCCTAAAACCATTTTCCCAAAATCCCTGATGTCACATGTTCTAATATGTCAAATCAATAGTTCATGTGGGGGAGGGCGACAACTAGTCGAATCACCTCACTTCACGTCTGTGCAATGCGAGGTGAATTCCGCCAGATAACTAACTCAAAGGATCATCATTCGAAATAGATTGGTAAAGCGTGACAAACCAATGTACCTACAAGTAATCCTATTAGTAATTCAGATTAGAACTCGATGACTACCAATCTTCAAAATATGGGTGGTGTTATTCTGCTCCAGGAAATCATTGTCTCATTCATAAGTGAAGTAATCCCCGACTGGATCGAATTTATGATTTCTGTAAGAGTTAAGGAAAATAAAAATCACGGTCTCTGCAAAATTGGAAGACATGAACGAAGCCAATCAAGCAATATCCAGTGGAACATGGTTTTCGAATAACATGGCACGTTTATCAATGAGTAAGAAAGAAAGGTCAATTGCGCAGATATTAGCAACCAAATTCCTTATTGACCTTGCGACAGAACCATAATTAGGGGTCAGACTAAATTCTTTTATGAGGGACCTAAACATCAACGGACACGTGGATGAACTCTACAAGCGAGCAATGAAGAAGAAACAGAACAAACGCCAGAAGACCGAAATCAGAGCTGAGGTAGTTGAGAGCATTGGGGAAACTCAACTAGCCTGGTTGAGCACTCTAAAAGAGGAAATATCCAAGCTGGAATGAATTCTCAGGTAGAATTGAGTATGTTCCATCAAATTTTGGACATATGGTGTTCAAAGGAAAAAGCCCCATATATGTCAGACCTGTTCGTAATGATCCCTTTAAAGTAGGATAACTGTCATTATATATTACTCCTTTTTGTAACTGACCTCTATTTTTAGAATTTTGGGGAAGTTTGATCATTTTGAATCCCACAGTAAATCCTCTATATATATCATCTCGAGGGTATAGAAATCATGGAGAAAAGAGGAGCCTGCCCTCTGAGAAGGAAGACTTTGTCTCTAGAGCTAGAATGAATATACAAATGCAGAAGCAGATTTTTGAACTGTTTATGAAAAGATTCTAATTGGTTGTGATATGAGTTCTGTATTCTTTCATAATATGTAATTCTTGTGATCTTTTATTTTATTTACACTTTCATCTGTCTAAATTGAAGAATCAAAAGCCCAAAATTCATCGCACAATGCTCTTGGATTAGCAATTTAGGTTGTGTGTATTTCTTCTTAACCAATTCATAATTCATTTTAATATGCTCTGATGCAGTTATATGTTTCTTTTTCCTCTGATGCCATGCAAACCTCAAATATAAACTCAGAATCATTGCCTCATTTAGCCTTTTCCTCTTAATAGTTTTCATGATTTGTCGATGCATTGTTCATTCATGACTCCATAGCCCAAATCTTATCTTCATTTCTTCAACAACTTTATAAAAATTCCCCAAAACAAACCAAATCTAGCCACCGATTCCATAGAAACATCAAGTGACACGAGAGAGCCCTCTTTGAGTTGAGAAGGCTAGTGCCTCAGCTCTAAAGCTGGTTGAAACAATTACCTCTGTCGTTTGTTTATTCAACCAAACGAAATTTACAGAGTGATAACATTTTGGTGCCGTTGTGGGGATGAATTGGTAAATTTTCCCTGGGAAGAACGACATGATTGAGTTCTAAGGTCTGAGAGTAGCATACACTTAGGCACATATTGGCTGTATCCTTTCTTTGGCGACTCCACACACCAAAGAATTAGTTTGAAGGTGATCCCACTGGTAGAAGAATCCAGAAATTTTTAATTTTCAATGGCGACTCCACTCTCAATGCAGAATCCATCTTCCAAAACATCATTGACGACTCCACTGGAAGATAAGATCCATTGACATAGATATGAAAAGACATTATGGAAGAAAAAAGGTACTTAAAATGGGATTCTTTCCAAGGAATTTTACTATTTGTTATAAATTGCCTTTGGTCCTTTCATGAAAATACTAGATGAGTTTTTCTTTACCTGCTGCATTATAATGATGATCTCAAAAGTCTTGAAATTGTATGTCCTCTTGTTAAAGTTTTGCATGCATATCCTCACTGTATCACTAATTTCGATAAATTTTTTCCATTTGGGCCATGTGATGATCATAACCAAGTTGATGATCCCCATGAAGCCAAGGCTAGTATTTTCCCTTTTGTACTTGCTCCAAAGTCCTCCAAGACTCAACATAGATACACACCCTTGAAGCTACCCCAAGTTCTCCATAATTTCCCTCCAAAATACCATGAGTATCTACCTGTGTTTGATGGGGAACTTGATGGCATATCAACTGAAAAGCACATCCAGGGGTTTGAACATTTTGTAGATTTGTTCGAGATTGAGGGCCTTCTCTCAATCCTTGAAAGGGGACACCAAAGACTGGTTCAAACATTTGTATCCAGAGACAATTAGCTCATGGGAGGAGTTGAGGAATGTTTTTTTAAATTTTTGGTGCAAGACGAAATATTTAGATCTACAACTTACAGAGTTCGATGCCTCAGAAAGACAACAATGAAACTATTGCTATATTTAGTAGAAGGTTTTCCAGTATTTATTACAATTTGCCCAAAGAAATTCAACCCACTTAAGCTGCTTCCATGTTCCATTATACGACAACTCTTCATCCAAATTTGTCTTTTATTCTGATCGAAAGGAGATCTGAGTCCTTACAACAAATGTTTAATGATGCTCAAGATATTCAACACAATATTCAAGCATGTGAACAGCTTCAGGATGAGGAGTTATATGCTAAAGAAAATGACAATGAATATGAACATAACACGATTGATTTAAATCTTGAGCATAAAATTGACAATATCATAGGTCCTCTTGGAGTTTCCAATGCTTATGATTTTGCTAAAAATTATATTCCACTTGTTGAAAGAGGAGGTGTTGATTTAGCTTCTGATCCATCCCATGATAAGCATGGGGCTGATTATTTTATGTGTTATTTTGTAGACAGTCAAGAGGATGAGTTTGCAAATCAGTTTTTTGAAGAATATATTGATGTTCCAAGTTTGTTCTTGTTAGACGAAGTTGCATATGTTGCTAATTTTCCTGTATATGACAAATATGAGGATGATTGTGATGTTGAAGATGTTTCTTTTTAGCAGTACAATGGGATAAATCAACCTATGTATCGCAATTACAAAGAGAAAAATATCGGATCAACTGAAGAGAATTCTCTACCTTTATGCTTTGCTGCATTTAAATTGTTGAAAGAGAATTCTAAGATCATTATTGAGGAAAATGAATTGGTGTCGATGCAAAATCACACTAAACCAACGAGACAAATTGACAAGATATTGCAACGCTTTTCTCATGTGTTTGATGACCCTATTACTTGTTGTGTAGAAGATCTTTTCAGCTCAAAAGTGCGGCCGTTGGTCAAATATAAAGTTAAAAATGATCATGTTCAACAATCCAAAGAAATCGAAAAATGTGCCTATAACAACAATGAAGAAATTGAAGAAAGTTTTGAATCAGGTAAAAAAACCTTGCCATTGTGTTTTTCCTCTTTCGAACTGTTAAAACAAAATATTTGTAATGTTTCAAATCAGAAATCATCCAGGCATGACGTTGAATATGAAGAAGGAAGTGGAATTACATATGAAAACTATCTTCCTTTATGTTTTTCCTCCTTTGAATGGTTGAAAGCAAATCATAAGAGGATAGAAGAAACAAGGAAGTATGACTGCATTCACAGTGGCACTGTTTTTGTTATCAGTAATGAAGACCAACAACACCCACATGCATTAGATGATCATGTAGCCGATTACTTGGAAGAATATTCCAATTCGGATTTGCAAACTGTGCTTAACCATCGAATAAAAAAGGAAGAAGAAACTGATCGAGAAATTGTTGTTAAAGGTTATTTTCCTTCTCCTGAAACTAACACAGATATTCAACAATATTTTCAGCAAGACGAAGTGTTTCAGAGTTTTCTTTCTTCCCTCGAAAATGACGTGGTTGTCTTATTTCTAAGAGGCCTAGACATGGATGAAGATTCTGAAACTGCATCTATAGAGACTCTAAGCAACGAAAAAACAATTGTAAAGGAATTTTTCTCTTCTGTCTTAGCTCTTGAAAAGGAAACATCCTTTCATATGATTCATAACTCCAAGACACATTATATAGAAAGGGTTTACAATAATAAGCTACAAATAATAGTGGATTGCAAGCTTAAGGATAAAGAAAGTAACGAATCAATGTCTGTATCAAATATAAATCTTTTTACATCAGACGATATTCTCCCGCCATGGTTGCGTTATGACTCAAAAAGTTCTTACTACTAGACTTCTCGGCAAATCTGTCAGTTTCTCAATAGAAATCAACAAATTGAATCACCTGAAAACAAAAATGTAGTGGAAGGAGTGAAGCACGATAGTTGTTTTGTGCATATTTTAGAAGATCCATTTGCATTCTTATTGGAGGAAGTAAATAGTCTAAGTGTTCTTGATTTTTTAAGACTTGAATTTATGAATGAAATTTTGAATGAATCAGTAGAAAATATTTGGAGAAAACAAGTGCAAAGAAAATGAACAATGGATAGAATGTTGTCATGGGTGCATTGGAATTATGATTTCACTTGATTGACAGTCCTTTTCAGCAGTTAGGGTAGGTAGGAGTGTGCAAATAAGCTTGTTTTTCAAGCATTGCTTTAAATTTTCAGCAATATGTACAGGTAGATCCTAGTAGTATTTTTTCAGTATCCAGTTGAGAACAACCCAGTTTTAAATTTTTTATGTTCAGTCTCCAAGATGTAATCGGATACACGTACATGTTTTGAAAACAACTCAACGAAGAAGGCACTGGGTCTGCAGTTCTTTGCTACCTCACAGGGAGGATAACATCCCCAGTTGGAGCCTATGTTATCATCATAACAATTATACATGAAAGCCAATTTTCGGATAGACATGGCATGATTTAGAGGTCCAGGTCATATGTGGTGGCATGCAGACAAATATAGCGAAGGTGTGAGAGGTAGGACTCGATGGACCGTATATCTTGAAGTAGCCCAGATCAATGGCTAAGGCACATATCAGAGAATGAAGCAACGCGAAATCTAACTATTCGAAGGCGGGCCGGGGAAAACTACCGCGGTTTCATCCGTGGATGCGTGGTGCCCTCAGAGGCACATTGGGGTGAAACACGGTCTGCCTAAAACCATTTTCCGAAAAGCCCCGATGTCACATGTTCTAATACATCAAATCACAAGTTCGTGTGGGGGAGGGTGACGGCTAGTCACTCCACATCCGTGCAATTCCAGTTGAAATCCGCTGGATAACTAATTCAAAGGCTCATCATTCAAAATAGATTGGTAAAGCGTGAAAAACCAACGTACCTGCAAGTAATCCTGTCAGTAATTCATGATTAGAAATCGATGACTACCGATCTTCAAAATATGGGTGGCGTTATTTTGCTCCAGGAAATCATCGTCTCATTCATAAGTGAAGTAATCCCCAACTAGATCGACTTTCTGATTTCTGTAAGAGTTAAGGAAAATAAAAATTGCGGTCTCTACAAAATTGGAAGACATGGATGAACCCAATCAAGCAATATCCAGTGGAACAGGGTTTTCGACTAACATGTCGTGTTTATCAATGAGTAAGAAAGAAAGGTCGATTGCGCAGATATTAGCAACCAAATTCCATACTGACCTTGCGATAGAACCATAATCAGGGTTAGATTAAATCTTGTTATGAGGGACCTAATCATCAACAGACATGTGGACGAACTCTACAAGCGAGCAATGAAGAAGAAATAGAGCAAACGACAAAAGACATAAATCAAAGTTGAGGCAGTTGAGAGCATTGGGGAAAATCAACTATCCTGGTTGAGCACTCTAAATGAGGAAATATCCAAGATGGAATGAATTCTTAGGTAGAATTGAGTATGTTCCAGCAAATTTTGGACATATGGCGTTCAAAGGAAAAATCCCCAGATATGTCAGATCTGTTCATAACGATCCCTTTAAAGTAGGAGAACTGTCGTTATATATTACTCCTTTTTGTAATTGACCTCTATTTTTACAAATTTGGGGAAGTTTGATCATTTTGAATCCCACAGTAAATCCTCTATATATATCATCCCGAGGGTATAGAAAAAATGGATAAAAGAGGAGCCTTCCCTCTGAGCAAGAAGACTTTGTAAAACTCTGGAGCTAGAATGAATATACAAATGCAGAAGCAGATTTTTGAACTGTTTACGAAAAGATTCTAATTGGATGTGATATGAGTTCTGTATTCTTTCATAGTATTTATTTCTTGTGATCTTTTATTTTATTTACACTTTCATCTGTCTAAATTGGAGAATCAAAAGCCCATAATTCATCACACGATGCTCTTGGCTTAGCAATTTAGGTTATGTGTATTTATTCTTAACCAATTTAAAATTCATTTTAATATGCTCTGATGCAGTTATATGTTTCTTTTTCCTCTAATGCCATGCAAACCTCAAATATAAACTCAGAATCATCGCCTCATTTAGCCTTTTCCTCTTAATAGTTTTCATGATTTGTCAATGCATTGTTCATTCATGACTCCATAGCCCAAATGTTATCTTCATTTCTTCAACAACTTTATAAAAACCCCCCAAAACCAACCAAATCTAGCCACCGTTTGTCATAGAAACATCAAGTGACATGAGAGATCCCTCTCTGAGTTGAGCAGGCTAGTGGCTCATCTCTAAAGCTGGTTGAAACAGTTACCTCTATCGTTTCTCTATTCAACCGGATGAAATTTACAGAGTGCTAACATGGGTTCTCCTCCCAAGATCTGGCCTCAAATCGAGCTCCAGATCCCTCAATAATGGCTAAAATCCATTAAAATCAGGCTGAAAATCACAAAAAAATATAATATATGGTTTAAAAACCCAAAATTGGGCAAAAATCAGGTGCAACCCCCTTTCTTTGAGCTCTTGGGCATATGGGCGCTGCCATATGGCCTCAAGCTAGCCATTGGTCATATTCTTTAGCCCCTGGTCTTCGCTGGCTGGTTGTATGGGCCATGTGTCCTGGCCTTAACCTCTCACGCCCCACCTGTTGCTAGCTCCTGGTCTACAACCCCTGGTCGGTCGGGCTACCCCCCGCCGACATGGGCTTATCCCCAAACTTGCGCAGATAACCCATTCAAATATAATATAGCTCGCATGTTTAAACAATGATCATACTATACCGGGTGGCTAGTGCATTTGGCGTAGTCCATTGGCACAACTGGAGGTCATGGGTTCGAAACTTGCGGAGTGCCAAACCAATTTTTTGAACTGACCCACATTGGCTAAATTCGGGGTGCCGCATGGTGCCTTGTGATTGGGCCATGTGTCACGTCTGGATTGGACTGTACCATCCAATCATCGTACATTCAACACCCAGTAAATGCACAATCAACATGCATAGTTAGTTTCCACATCACCACCGTACAACTACATCACCTGTCCAGTCATCATACATACAACCCAGATACCCTGCCACATCAACATTCGTACAACCTAGTCACCCTGCCACGTTAGCTTTCGTATAGCCCAGTCACTATGCCATGTCAACATCCATACAACCACTTGTCATCTGTACTACCATGTGTCAGCCTGTCATTGGGCCATGTCATGTACAAAATGCCACATGTCATTCGTACAGTGCCAGATGTCAATTCTGTACTGGTCCAACTTAGCCTAAAAATGCCAAATTTGAGTGACACGTGTCACCTCCTGATGCTTCCACGTGTCCTTTCTATGTCATCATGACATCACCTATTGTACTGCTAACGTCAATATTACGTCTTGTTGACTTTGACCAGTTTGACTTTTTCCCTATTTGGGAAATCGATCAGAATGCGATAATTATATGGATGGATTCAACGCGACGTTAGTCTGATAAGAAATCGATCAGAATGCGATAACTTTAGTCTGATTCTAAGAACTTTGATTCTAAGAACTAAACAAGTGCATTGCTTTACTTCACAGGTTTAAAACTTACATGTGGTATCAGAGCTCATTTTTGGCTTCATAGGGATGCCTTTGTTGTTGAGGGTTTGGCTCGGTCTTGATAGATCAAGTTTATCTTGGGTCTATGATAAACCTGGGTTTAGTGGGAGATTCGAGTATAGAAAGAGGAATGGCGAGCTCATCTAGAATCGAGATAGAGAAGTTCAATGGTAAAAACTTTGAGCTATGGAAGCTCAAGATGGATGACCTTCTTGTAGACAATGAACAATGGATCTCTGTGGATCCTGGTACACAGGCTACTGGTACACCATCTACTAGCACACAGGCTACTGGTACACAACCTACTGGTACACAAACTACTAGTACACCAACTACTGGTATGTCGAAGGAAGATTGGGAGAAGTTGGACAAAAGAGCAAGGAGTACTATTCGAATCTGCCTGGCAGATTTGGTTTTGTTGAATGTCTTGAGAGAATTGATCAAAATCTGGACCAGGGGTCAAAATTTAGCTCAAAAATCAATGTTCTCGAAATTGCCTCAAAACGAACAGGAGCGTAGCCCTCGTCGTCACGAACCCAACACAACTCATTTCGTCTCAAACGGACGTCGGGAGCGAGAGATATCACGATCTGTCAGAATCGTCAAACAGGTAAAAAAATGGACGTTGACTGTGCAGTCCGTACAGTCAGTACAGATGCTGACGTGGCATGACCGTATGCTGACATGGCAGAGGTGATGTGGCAATAATTTATTGCTGACAATTGGTCGAATTGGGAGGTGACACGTGGCATTGTTTGGTCAAGTGATTGGGTGCCACGTGGCAGCCCGGTATTTGCTGTTGTTTTATTTGTCAAAATGTAATGGAGTCCATGGGGATCGAACCCCGGACCTCCCCACTGGCCAAGCTTTAACAAAGTCCGACCAACCAATGCGCCACGCTATGGTTCTTAAAAACCATACGTTTTCATATATATTTAAATTTGAATATAGTTGTAAACGGCGGGGGGTCGGGCCGGGGCTAGCCCCGACCCACGGTTCTATGCTTTTATATATGACCATGCTCTCCAATTAAATGGGTGCGGGGATTTAAATGTGTAGCCCATGGTTATATTTCATTTGACATATGACCATTGTATAGAACGGGCGCGTGTTTTTGGGTTTTAAAATGTGGGTTTAAACGGTTGAAACAACCTGCCATGTGTTGCAGTTCTATTTGTTTATTGAAACAGAGCCCTTTTTCAAATGCGCGAGGTCGTATGACCACATGTGCCCAGGTGCTAGGTGGTTAGGGGCTGGCGCGCCCTTAACTATTCAACGGTTTGCACCATTTTTTGGTTATGCATCGGTGCTGGGTTTAAACACGAATTTGGAGCGTGTTCTTGGTTCAAGCACACAGAGGTGCGTTTTGGCGAACCAGAGCCAACAAGCTTGAAGGAAGAGAATGGCAGGAGGCCTATCTTTCTCATTTTTTGGCCGATTGAGGTGCCGTAAAAGCCCAGCTAGGGGTTTTTGGAAATCTTGAATCCATTGGCACTGTTATCAAGGCCATTTGAAGACTTATTTTGCAGGTTTTTAGCCATTGAAGTTTCAGGAAGCTCTAGGGAGCTTGAAGCCCTCATTGATTGAGGACATGTTTTGGTGAGCCTATGTTTGTTTTCTGTGAATGAATAATCATTTTTGGCTAATTGTTATGCTATGAACACATTGGGACAAGTTTCAGAGGCTTTTGAGGACTTTTATAGGTGTTTTTTCCAAAGATAATCTCAGGGAAGCTTATGGCCACATGTAGAAGAGGTCATGCCCGGATGAGCCATGATCCGTTTTCAGAGTTTTATTAGTCATTTTTGGGGTTTTTATGTGTTCTGATCCCAATGGTACAGTATGTTTTTCCATTGGAGTTGAGCAACATCTTGTAAAATAACTTTTGAAAAATTAATCTCAGAGATCCAAGTCCATTAATGGAGGCTCAAGGAGATGTAGCCCGGAGGGGGGGTGAACTCCTTTATCATGTTGTTGTTGTTGTGAGTTTGATGGTTTATTTGCTGCAAGTTATGTTGCTGTGTATTTATTGAAAGTACATATTTAACCATTTAAAAGAACATATCCTCACACATAAGCATTTACAAGAAGATACATAAATTTGGCATATAAACTATTTTGCATATTTTAACACATGAAGCAAGGT